>NQII01006513.1:63121-100099 GCA_002778355.1 Clitarchus hookeri
CCCTAGGTGCCCCGTTCCAGACTGCCAGGTCACGCGACTCATTGAGTGGCCAGGTCAAGTTCCGAGTCGAGCATCTCTTCAATGGGGCAGCTACACCGCCCCCAATGGCTTCAATGCCAACCACAGAGGTACTGCAGCAACAGCAGTAGCAGTAGCAGTAGCAGCGGCAGCATCTCGATGGTGGCAGGGCCACCAACCTGTCGAGTAGGTCTAGAACCAGCCAACCGACTCTGCCGAACATGCAAGATCTCACCTGCCAAGGGTAAGTTGAACCGACACCAGTTCGCATGCGAACCTGTAGCAGGGCGATCCAGCTCTGTACAGCTCGTCTCACCGAGACGACTGCGCCCGTGGCCAAGTTGCTGCTCAATAAACTTGCTGCACCACGCAGCCTTGAGCCACCCCTGCCTGCCGTGACAGTGGCCTCCTGGAGGAGAGGGCATTTTACATGTACCACTCCTGTGTGGTCTGGCAAGGCCACTGACATCACATCATTGGCCCACAGTCTCTGTACAAGAGTGACCCCCGTAACATGCACGTTCGTGTGTCCCGTTTAGCATCAGCATAGTTCACTTGGGAATGGGCCATGACCCTCTCCGAGCGATCAAACCGAGTGCCTTTAGTGTCCCTGGAGAGATCTGTGTAATTAGGATACGAATCAAGTGTTGGAATGTGTATTAAATAGCATTAGAATTCATCGCCCGTTTTCAAATGTTCGTGGAATTCGCCCTTATGGGATTGCGAAGCAATTTCAGAATAAATGCATGCCATGTGTATATTAACTGGGTTGTAGAGTAGCAAGACTAGGGTATTTTAAGTCTTCTATATAATTTTTCGACTGCTATTGTGTGTCTTATGAAGCCAATTGGTGACATGGGTAATAATTAGTATTTCTTTCAACCTCACCGCTCCGGTCGTAGAGTGCACCGAAACTTAAAGGACCTAAATTTTCCATGTGCTCTACAAGGCACCAAATTATCATGTTTTGTTTTTAAATTAGTGATTAATTAAGAACTTAACTCTCTACACGATTAAGAAAACGCACTGAGAATGTTTCAGTGTTGTATGTTTCAAGTTCTATGGTAATAATATCAGTTAATTAAATTAGCTCGCAGAGTGGAGCGAGCTCTCAGCAAGGACATCACTCTCCCGCGCCATCTCCAGCAGTCTGATTCCACTGGTCTTAGGTTCTGCACACAAGTCGGATTGCGGGGTACTTTCATACTTTGTTCTGAACACTTAACTGCAAAAGGTTAATGTTATTTACTGGAACTTTTATTAAGTTTACCAACAGTCTTCCCTGCATTCATAGCCCCCCTCAGTCAACTCAATTTACCGACCCACGGAAGTTTAATTACTACTGTCAGTTCTCGCACCAATCTTGGCCTTTTTGTACAGTAACAGCCGCTTTTAAGCCTTGTTAGCCAGTTCCGCTTTAATTTGCATTTTATACATGTAACTGTGTACACTATTAGGCAATACAATTTACTTGAGTTAACCGAATATTGTGAGTTCTCATTTAGTGTTGTATTTCGGGTCCTGGCCGTATCCAGGAAGTCGTCGATGCCTCAAGGAGGCATCCTTCATTTATAAGGTGAAAGGTAATACTAAAGGATGCTGGGGAGCGCCAATACCCTGCTATAAATTACATTTTCCTGTAAATTTGTACAGTCTGTGTCAGGGGTTTCAGCCACGTGGTCGTTCGGCTTACGATCCTGAGAACTATGACTTCGTTGCTCACCCAGTGAGCTGGCGCTCATTCTATATTAAATAGAAATATTGTGTAATATCCTCACTTTTCTTAACACTTTTGCCGGACGACGTCTGCATTACTATCCCCGACCGCTCAGGTAACGTTAATTTGGCATACCATAAAGTGATCCCTATTGATCTATCATACGCACGTGGAAGAATTGTGATTGGCACTTGAAAATATTTTCTGTAATTTTAGAGGGAACAACACACCAAGTAACTTAAGTGTAAAACATGAGGACGCTGCAGGAAATGCTGAAATTTCACCATATGATTAAAAAAATAAGCTTTACTGAATATTGTGAAAGCATTCTTGGCTTTTGGGCTTGAGCTTTGCCGGGTGTTTTTTTTTTCTTATGGTGTTTCTGCTTCCATGGCTGCTGCAACGTCTGCTGAAACTTCACCAAAAAAGAAACATCCAACATGTACAGTGTATGTAAGGTGACAAGTAATTTAGTTTTGTGAAATGCTGTTCGATATATTTCGATCATGAATATATGCGTGCATGTTAAAAGTCGTGCATAATGAATAATAAAGTTTTTTTTAACAAAAACCTTGAACTTTGATCTTATATTTCAATACATGTAATAAAGGGGTCAGAAGGTTGTCAAAGGTCAAGAGAGGTCAAGGTTTAGTTATGCAACATCCACAGACACACACATATACATAGACACACTACAGTGAATAAATCAGTCCTTAAAAATCTAAGGAACGGTAGAGTGTTTCCTTGGGAAAAACTTCCAACATGCAACTACTGGCAAATCATTATAATTATTATAGGGTCACTTTTATTTACATAACAGCCATTAAAAATAATTAGTAAAGTAACATAAAAAACTGAAAATTAAAATGCCACATTGAAATTCACACTAAGTCCCCCCAGGTTCACATGTATGTTGAAAATATGTTTAAAATATCCTGAAAATGGCACAGTTTACTGTTGAAATGCTGAGTTTCATTCATTTTTGTGATTGTACTAGTGTTTAATAAGATACTACAGCATGAGTGAAAATTGCTGGCATACAAACATTGCATTCGAAGTCTGCACCAGCATTAACAGGCCCTCGTAACTCAAATTGAGAAAATTAACCCTTACTGAAGAGACACAAAGTAAAGGTTTTAAGGTATTAAAACTTTGGCATTAAAAAAATTTATTCGTATTTAAAAAGAAAAATTTTACCTGCACATTGTGAAAATATGAAAGATACATTAATTGCGGATGTTTTTTTTTCGTTAAGGTATAAATCCTTATTTTGTTAATATAATTGAATTCTGCTTGTGCTTGCACATTTTTCTTTGTTTATGTTTATCACAGCTGCTTATATTTGCCATGTGTATGTTCATGAATATTTGTATATAACAGTTTATCTAGTGTTTCACCTTCATGATTGTGATTCATTTTATCTTAAAAGTAGGTGTGGTATGAAACAACTGTGAATAAATGATGCCACTAATAAAATTGATCATAAAACATAGGCCGGGCCTAAAATAAAAATTAAGTGTATGTTGGTGACATGTGGATTGTACCAACATAATAAAGAGTAAATTTGTGGTTTACTCTGCGCTCCAAATTGGCAGTACCATAGAAACTACTTCAAGTGTTTGTGGTAAACAAATTATTAAAATAAGATAAGATTCCGTACAATTAAAGGCCAATACAAAACAGAAAATTTTAGAATCTGCAGTTTGCTTTCAGACTTTATGACGGCAATCTACATGTTTCTTATGGAGCAATACGCAACAAGTTTAACAAAGTCAAAGTTGATACGGTTATTTGCCGATGACCAATAAGAAACAAGATATTGGACGGAGATATTTGTTTTTATACAAAGCGTTAATTTATGTGTACCATTAAATTTTACAGTAATTGAGTTTTTTGAAAAACAAGATACTAAATGTGTTCTCAGCCAGCTCCTTTAAATTTGTATGAGTGATTTTGATTAAATAAAAGAGGAAGTTAACATTCATCTCATCGTTGAAAAGGAAATCTTATTTTCTCAGTAAATAATACAGAATGCTATTAGTTTTTCAACATGGTACCCCATTTTAGAAAGAGATGCATAAACTAAATAATAATTAATATACAATATTTCCTAGGACGATATTTCTGATTTATCAAAGATTTCTAAAAAANTGCATAAACTAAATAATAATTAATATACAATATTTCCTAGGACGATATTTCTGATTTATCAAAGATTTCTAAAAAAAGATGTATAACTGTTGTAATTTTAACACTACATTTTATATTGTTTACGAATGGCTTTGTTAAATCAACGAAANAAAAAGATGTATAACTGTTGTAATTTTAACACTACATTTTATATTGTTTACGAATGGCTTTGTTAAATCAACGAAAATGTATAACAGATATGTTTGTTAATTATGAAAGTAATACAAGATACTCTCTGGTAGATAGAACATTATATATAAAATCAATTGTGTAAAAATATTTAAAATTTGACTTTCAATAGCTTTAACTTTTGACTATGTTTGTGCTGTGTATTTGCTGCAGTGAAGTCAAATGCTACATTTTAAACTGTGTAATGGCCTTAATGTTTGAGTTATGTATCCTAACAAATTGCATATTCATATGTATCAGCACGGTCAGTATATTTTCTCCTGAAGCATAGATACAACAAAATTATTTTTATGAGTATTTTGGCTACTGCACATATTTCTACTGACAAAAATTTATTTTTTAATTGCAGCAGCACAGCCAAGTGACAAATTTTCTACCCAACATACTGATGATACACATAACAGAAGACCCATGTACAGTTCTCATAGGGTGGTACTTGAATACAGATATACATAAAGAAAGGACACATTTTAGCTGTGCAGAAGCACTGTCATGATGTTTTGCTGGCCATGCCAACTTCACCGGACGGCAAGTTATGGCACACTGCAATACATCATGGAGAGTATAGTTAGTGTATAACTAGAAGCCAAAAAGCAAACAAGGGTGCTGCAGGAAAATTCAAATGTTGCAGTTTTAGTTATGCAGGTCTGGTGGGCACTATGAAAAGTATTAATATGCAATGAGAATTTTCGCATGTTGAAACCTGAAACATAGTGCCATGAACCAACCTGGCACCAATTGGGGTTTGAACGAATTCCCTATTGGTTAGGTCACGATGTTGTATAAAATTTATACAAAATCTAAAAGAAGAAAATNTGGGGTTTGAACGAATTCCCTATTGGTTAGGTCACGATGTTGTATAAAATTTATACAAAATCTAAAAGAAGAAAACATTAAAACTCTTCATTATAAATGAAAAAATATATGTTGTACCAGAATGTCAGATGAGATGGCATGAAGGTAAGTATGGCCAGAACGCAGAATACATACACGCACGAAGCAAATCGTAAATATATAAAAAANTGGGGTTTGAACGAATTCCCTATTGGTTAGGTCACGATGTTGTATAAAATTTATACAAAATCTAAAAGAAGAAAATATTAAAACTCTTCATTATAAATGAAAAAATGTATGTTGTACCAGAATGTCAGAAGAGATGGCATGAAGGTAAGTATGGCCAGAACGCAGAATACATACACGCACGAAGCAAATCGTAAATATATAAAAAANGAGATGGCATGAAGGTAAGTATGGCCAGAACGCAGAATACATACACGCACGAAGCAAATCGTAAATATATAAAAAAATTGGCAGCACCTTTTCTATGTATGTTCCAGTCCACGTGAGCACAGATAACTAATTACAAATACATGCACATTTAACAAGCATCCACATATACACAATTGCGCTGCGATGCACATGCATAGCGATCACGCACACACTGGGTCTCACCATGCATCTCTGTACCTCCAACATGTCTGCGCATTCCACCCTAGTCGGGACGATGCGCGCAAAGAAGTAACGACAGCATGCATAGCACAAAGATGCATCTTGCCAGGGACCTCTGTTTATGCACGCAAACTTACATTCAATCGCATCATAGCTACAAGGCAGAGAACAGTACATAAGAAGTCTACTGCGGCGAAGTGACCACCCACCAAACTTTACACTATGTGACGGGCGGTGAGGAGGTACACCACCAGCCAGCGCCCTCCCGCACACATTCATACTGTCAAAATGACAGAGTCACCCTCCAAAAGAAACCATCGTGGCTGTCGCTGCCGGAGGCCATATAAATGGTCTTTCTCCATTCCACCCAGCGAGAAATCACTTTGGTAAAAACCACAAGCACCCACGAGATTATATACATTCAAGTAGACACTCTGTAACCCAGGCACAATCTCAGATTACAAAGGAAATGCTCAGCTATAAATGCAGATGACTGCCAAACCCCTGCCGCTAGTACTGCTGACCCTAGACCTCCCACATGACAGAATTATCTATGCAGGCTAGTCTGTAGATTCAGCAAGCTCTCCCTCGGGAGGGAGTAGGAACACTTTATATTGCCCATAAAACCGGGACACGCCGATGTGACAGCACCACAAGATATGAGAAAATGTTTCGTCAACTTGCCTGGTGATTAAATCGAGAAATTAACACTACTTAGGTGATCGAGAGAGAATCCAATATGTCAGGCGCAGACACCACCACCTATACTTTAAATCTTTAAATGAAAGTAAACTAATATGGCTACTGCCTGGAGGCTAAATTGTCAACTCGCCTGGTGTGTAAATTAATACACTAACGCCACCTAGGTGACGAAAACATATGAAATCCAATATTGCATCCTCCTGCAATGTATAAACAAATGACAAACGAAAATACCAAGATGGTTGCATACGATAGAATGAGTAAGGTGGAGGCCTACCGACTAATTAACCAATGAGAAATCTTGACGAGGGTAAGTTGTCTGCACAATGTGGCGCCGAGGAAACCTCTGTAAGTGTAAGTTTTTAAACCCATTAACAATATTTTTTTTTANGTTGTCTGCACAATGTGGCGCCGAGGAAACCTCTGTAAGTGTAAGTTTTTAAACCCATTAACAATATTTTTTTTTTATTAATTATTGAAAGTTTAAAATTTTAAATTTTTTTTATAAATTTGAAATTTTTTTTTTGGTCATGGNGTTGTCTGCACAATGTGGCGCCGAGGAAACCTCTGTAAGTGTAAGTTTTTAAACCCATTAACAATATTTTTTTTTATTAATTATTGAAAGTTTAAAATTTTAAATTTTTTTTATAAATTTGAAATTTTTTTTTTGGTCATGGNTTTTTTTTTATTAATTATTGAAAGTTTAAAATTTTAAATTTTTTTTATAAATTTGAAATTTTTTTTTTGGTCATGGGCCATGGGTAATGGGGTCTTGGTCTTGGGTCATTGGTCTTTGGGTCAGGTATCAGGGTTATTTGGGGAATTTTTTGGAAACTTTCGGAATTTTTTTGGGAATTTTAGAATTTTTTGACTTCAAGATCACTGGGGTCAAGGTCAAGGTTACCTTCATCCAATAAGGCGGCTAAGAGGCTGACAGAACCAAGATGGCTCACGGTTGGCTCTGATTCTGGATCCCATGCATTGATTTCGAATACCCTATGCTTATAAAACTTATATCGCCACCACTGCTCTGCCCTCAATAACCCCCCCCCCCCAAATCACCAAGAATTTGCTGAAAATTGCCTTTGGGGTATAGTTTTTGCAGCTGGGGGGATCGGTGCTTTTTACAGGAAAAAATTGGAATTTTTGAGGGGAAAAAGGAAACATTTTAGGGAAAAAAGGAAACGTAAGGAAAATGTAATCGATTTGAAAGGAAAAAAGGGAAATTGTTAAGGAAAAATGGCCGTTGGCCTACTGGAATGACAGAGCATGAACAGTTCCGACGCCACACGCCAATGCCCCAAAGTCCCGTTTTATAATACTACCACAATAAATTATGGAATACATGCAGCCAGTCAGTCAGGAACACAAAACTCATGTACACTAACTCACTGTCTAACTATAGCTTGCAGTCACGTAAGATGTGGAATTTTCCGAAATCTGTTGGGGTTGCATCTAAAATACCTGGCTCAATAACTAATAAAAACGCGTGTGCCAACTAACTAAATTATCATTTCTTAAACCCTTCATATATAATAGTTCTCCAAAATGATATAGTTTCTCTTTTGCAACATTCATGCACTGTATTCTTACGAAATGAAACTTTCAGATTCTCAGAAATCTCATTTTCATATGTTATTAAATCGATACGTTATATAAAAATCAATGCTTTTGGCAACGATAGAATACTCATTAGAATAATCCGTGACTTTTTTCCGTGTATTTTGCCTACAATACAACATATATTCAACTCGTTGTTAGTTACGTGCAGGTTTCTTGCGTGCTGTAAATATACTACTGGCCGTCCTATCACTAAAAATAAAGGCGAGCGGAAGTCTGCTCAATATTTCCGGCCTATAAGTTTTTTACCTACGGTTTCTAAGGCCCCGGAATACCTTGTCAACAAACATATCCTTAAATATCTCAACAAAAATTCTTAATTTGACCAGTTTCAGTCTGGCTTTAGGTCTCCGTACAGTACTGCAACTGTCATAGTGAACGTCACTGAAGATGTACGCCGTGCTATGGACGAAAAGAAGATAACCATTCTGGCCTGGTTAAATTTCAGTAAATTATTTGACTGTGACCCCCCCCCCCTCCTGATTAATAGGTAAACTCTCGGCATTACATAATTTCTCTCGTCAAGCCTCTGACTTGTTTGCTTCCTACCTGTCAAACAGATTTACAACGAGTACTATCTGGGAAGGATGTTTTTGAATGGCTTTCCGAATGACCAGTAATCCTCAGGGTTCTCTTCGTGGGCCACTATTGTTCTCTGTTTTGATTAAATGCCTGGCAAAGCACCTGATGTTTTGTCACTAGCACATGTATGCGGATGATTTGTCTCTATCACAGCACGCAGATTGATGGTTTAAGTACTTCTGTGACCAGAGCGAATTCTGACTGAGGCTTGATCACGACAGAATGGTCTGCCACTTAACCCGCAGAAAACTCCAGCAATGTTAATTAGCTCTAATAATCTCCTTCACAAAGTGGACAAGTATTGTCTCACCACTCTTTCGTTAGGTCTCAAAAATTCATACCACCACATTTTGGCTCTCACTACCGAAATGAAAGTATTGGATCATCCACTACCGTATTTACTCTGACCGTTAAAAAAATTGGACTCCTGGTCGAATGTAAAGCTGGCGATTTAGCTCTCAATTGTTCAAAGTTGGGTGTTGTGTAGGTCAGAATGCGGGCCTACCAAAACGATGTTTTAGGTTCGAGTTCTATCTTTGACTCTGTGCTTAGATAGTAATAAACCGTTTGTGAAATTTACGAATCCCTCAGTTTTATTAATTAAATACGTCAGAAGCCAATAGTTAAATGCTACGCTATAAGAATTTTGGAGATTATCGTCTTACTTTCTAAAATTGTTGAAATAAATATAAAACTGTTATTCTTGAAAGACTAGCTTACACATATGTACCAAAATATGTATATAAGTTGACGTGTTACACATTAAGTAGATATCCATTAAACTTTATCGAAAATTTTGTCAAACATAAGTTTACAGGTAATTTAAAATTAAAACTATACTAAGGTCTGTTCACGGTTAATTAAACAGTTTTGAAAACTATGCCCTGATCCACTTTTATGTAAAATATGTATTATTCCGTCATATGTGATACAAACACTGCCCTAAGCCTGATCCCTTTATTTATGCGTCGATCACGTGAAACTCTGGAATTACAAGAAAAGTAAACATTTCACAAATTTGCTGATTATTACACTTTTATTCATTCAAGGAGAACCGATAGCAAAATAAATAATTCCAGTTTTTAAAAATGTAAAACTAGCGCGTTTAATTGAACGTTAAGACAAGGGGCTATTTTCACTCCACCATGACCAACTTTATGGTTACATACAAGTTTGTCTGCTCTTTTAAATATCTAGAATTAGGGGCAATGACATTTTTCAAAGGCTAATTTGATAGGTACTTAATTAACCGTGAACTGGTCATACAAAAATATTTCAGTTCTAACCATAAAATTTAACAGCTTTATATGAAACCTTTCTTCTCGTAGAAAACCAGCACTCTCTGAAAAGTGTGTCTGAACCTTTCCCCTTGCAAAGCTTTAGCTAAGTAGTTCACGTCCTTGGACTCAATAGACTCATCCGTGACCGAGTCTAGGTCCATAGCGTCACTAGGTTCTGCCACAACAGCGCACAAGATCGTGCAGACTACATGGAATCCGTACTTCATCTTGTCGTTGAAATCTTTTTTCAGCTGTTCCCGGCTGTAAAAATTACTGTCAAAATTAAAAGCACCGATTGTCTCCATTAGTGATTCATGATACGTGTCCATTAACTTGTCTTCGTGCTCTTCCCTCACATTATCTGTTGGGCTGGTGGCGAAGAAGTAGTGCAGGTCCAGCACCGGAGAACCAAACCTGAGGATCTGAAAGTCAACCAAACACACCTCCTCTACGAGCTGCGTCACGTCAGAGTACCGGAACATCATGTTGTTCACCCAGAAATCGCCGTGGTTCACTACGTTGAAGCCCTTCTCTTCAGGCAGCAGAAGTTCTTCCAACTCCTCGATTATAGTATCCTTGAAGCGACGAATTTTCTCTCCAAATCGTTCGAATCCGTGCCACTTTTCCACAATATCTGCCAAATAGCTGTATACGTTAGGTAGATAACTCTTGTGTATATCTCTTCTCCTGCAATAACAAAAAACACACTTTGTTAGAAGTTTAACTAATAATAGTACTTATATTATACATATTTTCTAGCATCATTATTCCTCCAACATATAAAATTGTACAATCTGTAACAAGAACAAATGAAGACACTTCGTAAGGCATTTTAAATATGTTCAATAGTTTTATGTAACAGTATATTTTATTAATGTTTGTCATATTCTATGTATTTTACCACTTTCAACATTCAACTTTTACCAGAATCCGTCTCATTCAAGTTAAATTTTTTAGGACTGTATAGCTACTTAAATAACCGAACGTTTTCTCAGATACCACTAAAACCATATCCCGTTTCGTCACTGCGCTTTTGCACGGTGAAGTGCTTTCGACTTCGCATTCGGCCCCTGCCATCCATGCAGATATTTTTTTCTTTTTTGTCACGACAAATAAGCCCTTGTTGGACGGAAGCCTGCCAACTCTCATTCTTTTACAGGATGCAGTCAAAATGCCAAAAATTAAGAAACTTATAGAAGTGAAATCGAAGATATAAGTTTATTAATATCATGCAATAGTTATAGACTAGAAATCATCATCCTTAGAATGTGCCGAAAGAACACGAATTGAGTGAACCAATTAAAAAAAAATTTAAGGACGACTAACTATCACAGTAATAATGTTTCCCTTTGTCTGAAAAACTATGAGCAGTCATAATTTAAGCTGAAATTATTCTTTAATTCTAATAGAACCAACCAAATAGCGGGGGTTGATATGAAACACACAAAGTTTACGTTTACGATAAAATGTTAAAACGATGCTAAAATTTTTTTAAAAATAAATAATATACAAGACTGTAGACAGGATGTGGTTATCATTTTGGGAAATTGCAGACACTGTAGGAAGGTACAGGGCTATTGTAATTGTAAAAAGAATGGAAGAATATATTCAGATTACGACACTTTAATTAACAGAGAACTTATTAAAATGGTAAATTTACTACCATAAAAGGTTTAACTGGTCTTTGGACGTTGCATATTTCGGATGCATTGAATACAATAATTTAATCCTGCTAACACACACTATCACTTGTATGATGGATGTAGATTCTTTCAGAGTATTATATAGAATTGTTTTGCATATAGCGTATTAACCTCACGCTTTACACACTTGTGGATGGGTTTGTCAGTTTGCTCTGAGAAATTGATACATTAATTCGTAAAATTCAAGTCTATCTTGAAAACAGCTTCATTTATTAAATCGTTTAAATAAGAATCTCTGCCACTTTCTGTTTTGAAATTGAAATGGCTTAATACCATTCCCTATGAGATTTATAGATATGCTTAAATGTCACTTGTGATAGCAGTGAAGCTCCTTCAATTTTAATAGCCCGAGAACTGATAACAATGATACAATTCCCGGTAATCTTTTAAATTTGGATTCCTTCTTTCTGTTATAAAGGTTTTTAACAGTCAAAGTTACCACTGGTAAACAGAAAGACAAAGTAGTGGCAAACAGTTTAACAGTTTGTAAGAAAACTTAATGTCGTCTTACAATACTCAAAATTGAAGACTTCTTGCTGGGAGGAAAACTCGATCTTGGCATTACTCAATAATGTTAAAATTATGTTGTCTACTTTAAATTTCTGTCGCACTGAAGCAGAAAGAAACCTTCCCGAAGCAACATTGTAAATTTACACATACAAAGTTTTGCTAGTTTTACATTTTTGTGTAATTTTAAAACCAACTACAGTACCTACAAGTAATTTTACACAAATGTTCTTAAAAATCCAGATAGTACAGTAGTAAAAATCTTTGGTAAAAATTACGTTAACGTATGGCTTAATAAACACAACGTAGGTGTTAATTTACACATTTTCAAGTATGTGTGAAAACACACACAACCTGTACTAAAATAGTGTATTTTTACTGCAAAAAAGGTAATTGTATAAACACTCAATAGCAGTGTAGTTTTACATCTTCCATTGTGAGTAAAATTATAATAATGAGTCGAGCGCAGCAGTATCAGGGATAGGACCATGTGCCAACCGGCCACAATGTTGTGGCATCACCCAACCGACACATTGGATCTTGTTGACCTTCACCTTGACCCGTGGCTTTGACCTTGGATGTCCTAAAACCCTAAAATTTCCAAAAAAATCTAAAAAAAAAAAACTCGAAACAATTTACAAAAAAAAATTATTTGAAGGTGTAAACGCTAGATGTTCGGGTTTCGATGGCGAGTGGAGCGACTAAGCTCCTGGCAAAAAGGAAGACCTACTCGTGCCAATTTTTTATTGGCTGTTTAGTCTGCTCCCTTCCAGACATTTACTGTCTACTTATTTTCAGTATTGCCCACACTAGAGTGCACTAGTAACTCTTCCGGGCCTCATTCGCCAGAGATAATTTACTGTCGGAAAGAATGGCGACGAGGTCCATAATTACAAAGTTGGTAAATTGTCATATTTTATTTTTGTTATTTTCAACATTATTTTTTTTTATTTAAATTTAGAATATCAAATTTGGTAATTTTTATTTTGAATGAATTGTAAAGCAATCAAACACAACATATTTATAAAAACTAGTTTTATTCGATAATGTACAACATGAGAAAAAACTATTGAATAAAATGCATATACACAGGTATATTAATTGCAATCTTGAGTGTTCACCACTCTATGTCCGCCTCGGCGACCCAGAAATTGTAGCGGGCTGGTAAACCCCAACACTTGATGTACACTCTTCCATTACCTCGTTTCAGCACCTTCTCGAACACACACACACTTGGAAACTTTGAAGACAGGATCTCCTCTGCATAGAAACCACCACGGATGGGAACATTATTCAATCCTCGAGAAAGTAGGTCCTCTGAGCATAGTCTCGTATACATCGCACCAGTGGCGGATTTACACATTTGCCGCCAGTAGGCTATTCAAATTCTGCCGCCCCTAACGACCTCTACAATTGGATACCCCAGTTCACAATCATATTAATTTCAATTTTTTTGTCACTGAAATTGTAACTTTATGATTTGTGCACTATCGTCCTAATTACACCACCTTTTTCCCGTAATTAGTATGATTGAGAACTAGGGGATCAATGTGTCAGTTTCTAGATTATTTTTACAACCCAACGATTTAGTTAAGATTGCACAAGAAATAGTTTTTGGGTATATTTCCGAGCTAATAAAAGCTCAATCATGTACTACTAATAAGGCGGGGTAAGGTATGCATCAATACTACTTACACAATAATGTACATTCGGTAAACGTAATGAAATAATTTTTATGGCGCTTACTTACAGTTTAAAAACAATATATTTAATTATCTGGTAACAATCCGGCTGATGATGTCGATGAAATTCAATAAATTAAGTTATGAAAGTTTTACAATACATTTTTGCGCGATTTTCTATTGGCAAAATCGTCAATTATATCGTCGTATGAAATCTTGTTCATTAGTTATGACTATGCACAAAAGAGATAACTAAGGCGTTTAGCTCTTCTTGGCTTAAGGTATATCTTAGATAATTTTTTACCCGTTTTAAGCAAGAAAAGCTCTCACCCGAACAATTTGTCGCTGGTGCCATGCGAACTGCTATATCCAAGTTTGGATAAACGTTTTGCAAATTCTGTTTTCGCAGGAACGAAGATAAACTTTTGAATGATCCAGAATCTAGTTTTACCAAAATTCTTTCAGAATAAAGGTGGCATTGAAAATGTATGCATTCTTGAACTAAGTCAGTCTAAATCATTAGGATATATATTTCTTCCAAGAAAAGGGTTTTTTCCGTAAGGGTTCATGATGACAATTCACACATTTTGGTCAGAAATGAAAAAATTTCATTGAACCTGTTGTAGGCCGCCTGCCGTTTTTCTAATTCGGATAAGAGTCTATCAATGAGGACGAGAAATATGTTAACCCTGAAAGTATCACTCGCAGTCATTCTCATTTCTTCATCGGGTGTTTCATCATATTTTTTTTTTTTCCTTTTCGGTTGTCTTTTTCCCATGTCTTTTGTATACTGCTTCGACACGCTTAATTCCATCGCCTTTTGTTCTAAATACTTAAAATTTTCTCGTTCAGCTACGAAAAACTTGCAGAGATTCGTAAAGATCGGCAACAGTGATCAAATCTACGGTAGAAGCCTGAATTTGAACATTCAATTTGTTTATTCTTTCCAAAAAAAACATTCCACACAACAACCATTACCGCCGTTTCCAGTTTTTCTAAATTCAAAAGTATTCCCGTCGTTTCGTTTCGCGTTACAGGCTTTTTTGGTACAATCATCCTTGATTGATTTCAAAGTTTTAAGGGCTTCGTGCCAACAATCTCTCAAACTTCTACATGCGTCCTCTAGCTGACCAACGTGTCAGATTTTCTCTCTTTAGCGGTTTCCCTTTCCCGATTTGTCATTAATTTTTGCTAGTGCTGTGTCGAACTTACAAAAAAAACGTAGATTTCTTGAAGCAACATGAAGAAGCGATAAGCTTCTGTGAAAGATTCAGCAGCCGCAGTTGCCACTAAATTTAAAGAGTGGGCAGAGCAAGGAACGAAAAAAGCAAAAGGTGCTTGGCTTTGAATTTGAGCCTGTAAGCCATTGCCTCACCAAACATGTTCGCGGCATTATCATATGATTGTCCACGACAGTCTTCATTATTTATGCCCAGCGTTTTAAGTTCCGAAATAATGGCAGAAAACAGTTCAGCTTTATGTCCCACTGAGGGCAAAAACTTGAGAAATTTTTCACACGGTTCGCCTGTTTCCAAAACGTATCTAATGACGAGGGTAAGTTGGTCCACATCTATATCTGGTGTTGAATCGATGATTAAGGAAAAATATTTCGCCCTTCTTATCTCGTCTCTAATGTGTATTAAGACTTTATGACCCATCAAGAGAATAAACTCATCGCAAACTGTCTTTGATAAGTAACTGGTACTTCCAGATCCTTGATTCCCAAATCGTTCAATATGACTGGATAAAAAAGGATCGAATTCAGCTAACAGTTCCAAAATCATACGATAATTTCTGTTATGCGGATCACCGAACTTTTCATTTTTTTCTCTGAAAGCGAGGCTTATTCAACACAGTCGCTTCACTACGGCAACAACCCTCTTCAGAACGTTTCTCCAATAAGTAATCTCACTTCTAACTTTCAAATTAAGGATACTAGATTTATGACGCGCAGAGTTTTCATGCTGAGCTACTCGGTGTTCTGAATTTTTCCTGTCAAACCGAGTCTTATTCTCCAATGGACCGAGTGCCATACAGGGCACGCAATATACATATCTTTTACTTTCAGAATAAACCAGCCAATTTCTGTCATTCCCNACTTTCAAATTAAGGATACTAGATTTATGACGCGCAGAGTTTTCATGCTGAGCTACTCGGTGTTCTGAATTTTTCCAGTCAAACCGAGTCTTATTCTCCAATGGACCGAGTGCCATACAGGGCACGCAATATACATATCTTTTACTTTCAGAATAAACCAGCCAATTTCTGTCATTCCCTTCATTATTTTTCATTTTTCTTTGGAAGATACTCACTGGCAAGAAATGACGCTGATCAGCATATATTTTTTCACTTTTAGAGAAGTCACAAGACTTGTTTTGATCGAAGCCGTACCTTGCGATAATCTCCCTTAAGGTATCGTTGATTTCCCATGACGCTGGATCTTTGTTTAGATTTACTGTTTGCACTTGGTCATTACTTAACGTCTGATTCTGATACGCATCTTCAATTGTTATACTTATTGATGATTCCTCTACCGCCTCTACGTCAAAAACATAAATATCAGTTTTTTTTTCAAAAGTAGATGGTTCAACAAATGACTGTTTTTGTTGGGGCACAGAGTTCAAATCCGTTTCATCTTTTCCAGATTGTATTGTGTCAGTGCATGTTGTTGAAGTTCCTGGTCTTTCAACACTACTTCCACTTCCACTTTTAAAAAACTGTAAATTTTTATTGTTTTACAGATAATCTGTTCTTTTTCTTTTTTTTTTTCATTTTGGCCTTCTTTTTATACTCAGCTCCACTAAGTCGCTTTCTCCCATCACTCATTGTAACAATTTCTTGGATTCCAAGAACTGAAATAAAAAAATACATGGGGAGTTTTATTTCTCGTACATCCTTTGTTCAGACTTCAGACATTGAGTAATTACCTTACATAAGTACAAGAAATTTATTTAAGTATGATATAACAAAAAAATCGAAACTTCTTTGCATAGCTTCCGAAACAGCTATTTATCAAGTTAAATTACGTCTTACTGATTCGTTACGGATGATTTATTGTAATATATTATGATTACTTACCTTCTATAAATTTCTACGCACCGGTGATATGCTATGAACTTATTCATACAATCCACGAAACACTTTGAAAAATTACAGCACACAACCAGAAAAAGTAAATACGGGACGGGACTTCCCTGTTTGTATCGCCGGCCGCCGCTCTATATCTATCTCTGGAACCCAATGCCACCACGCGGCGTGTGCCTACAACAGCACGACCCCGCTTCGGCTCCCGCGGCGGCCGCGCTGCCTCGTGCAGTCAATTCGACCAGACACACTTGGCGAACGGTCATGTCACTCGTTCCCGCGCCGCAACCAAACGTGACTACGCAAATTGTAGAAACATTTATCTAAGTGGAGAAACATATTACATGTTCAATGGTTTGTGTGGACCTAATAACATTTAGGTACATAAATATGAATCTTTTTAATTTCTGTAAGACATAAAAAAAAATTTGGCCCCAAATTTGCCGCCCCTAAAATCTGCCACCCTAGGCTTCAGTCTACTTAGCCTGCTGGTAAATCCGCCACTGCATCGCACACGAAAGAGTTCGGGGCTCCTATTCGCTGTGAACCCTTTCTCGAAGATGTCTTTCTGTTTGAAGATGTGCACCAAATTGCCAGCCTTGGCTTAAGTCCTGCGAGGATCCCTCTTCAGAATACTGTACATGGTTCGAAGCAAGTAGTTGTCTTTTACATCTTGTATTCCAGCAGGGCGAATTCTGTGAACTACCTGGGCTTCTTGAGAGATAAAATTTCGTAAAGCCCGGGGGTTTCACACATCTTGTAATCACCTACTTGGACAATCCCACCTGGTAAAAACTCCATTTCATCAACATTTATCATTATGTCTATGTATGCTATATGTCTTATTACGAGATGTGTATGATCGTAGGTACCGGCGAACCAGAGCATTGGTTTTGAGGGCTATCTTCCACACCTTTTTCGTGTGTGGCAGATCCATATGCAATCCATCGTCCCAATCTGTCTATACGTAATCGTGTTTCCACTTTTTCATAGGCTTAGCAGTATCGTTGATTTTGGTCTTCATGGCTATGGGTACTCCATCGCTCTCCCTGAGAACATGTAGATAACGAGTAATGAGCTTAAAAATTCTTCATTTACAAGGTCTTGTTGAAGTCTGTCTCTCTGGGCGAGCAAATACTTTGAGTGATCAGACTATCGCCCGATGTAGGTCTCTAGCAATGTCCGACATCGCACTGAATAAAATAGTTACAGTTCTCTTTTATTGGTTAAGTCACGAGTCTCAGACTAAAGACTTTTGATCCTGCCCAAGCATTCGCTGCAGACATCCAATATGTCCATGCTGTAGTTCTGAATATCCGTTTTCTTGGTGAGGTGGAAAATTGGTCTAGTAAATTTATGCTCTATGGATTATGTCAGCCCTTTCAGATTCTCTTCATTTTGTGCTGAAGCCACATTCAACCTGCCTGTGATATGTCTCTGAACACTGTTTTGTTCGGTCAACATAATGTGTAATTCTGAAATAATGCCAATACTAGTTTCGAGGACGAAATTCGTTCAAGTTCACAGACATTTCGAATTATTTTTTTACCATCATCGCAGGTTCCATCGTTTCTTGATACAAGACAACCTCCAATTTCTTTTTCGTCAAGACGCAGCTTGAGGCTACATTGTCCGAATTTCGATATACTTTAACTCATTCTCGGTGGCTGACGACGAGCTGAACGAATCCCCATTGGTAAGTCCCATTATATAGGGGCTAGTCCTTAATGCTCGCAAAAAATCTGAACTTTTATTTCCACCACAAGGCTCACAGACTCTTAAAATCTGATAATGTTTTGCCCATTTTTACATGATCTTCGTAAACATGTCTCAAATTCGTATTGTTCATGAAAAAACAAACACATTTGCATTGTTGCAGAGCAGCCTTTTGTGTATACTCGAATAAGTCTGGCCGAGGTAGATGCAGTCCACATTCGTATGCCCTCCCACGATAAAGTACTCCTGTTTACACTTTTGCTTCTCGCTGACAATATCATAGAATACGAACACTGAATTTGGCAATGATTCACTCAGTTACTCTATAGCTTCGATATCACTGCATGGGTAATAACCCACACCAGTCGTGGCCTGCAGTAAGCATGAGAGTAGCTGGTATTTCGGTTTCTGGAGACATTTCGAATATAAAAACACATTCTCGAACCACAGACCACTGGGCTTCTCAAGCAAACTTAGGAGATTGCATGCTTTTCAACAGTTTGATGGTCCTGCGATGACTCAGCTCGCCTGAGAAATAGGCTTACATGTCATGATTCGCGAGAGATAGCTTTATCTTCAGCAGCAATGGAAGAGTAATACCTTGCTTGACAATATGTCAATATGTGATATGTGCTGTGCTCGTTTTGGAGCAGGCAGAGCAGTTGCAAAGCGATTGCAGAGCGATTACAGAGCATAAGGTGCTGATTGCAGAGCAGGGAGAGCAATTTTAGAGCGATTGAGAAGTGTGCGATGCTGATTGCGGAGAAAACTGAGTAATTTAGGATCGATTACAGAGTGATTGTGAAGCACGCAGACACTGCAAAAAAATATAATGATTGTAGTTACACAGAATCAGTGCTGCAAATTTTATTATGTCTCTTTAAAGTATGACTCCAAGTAAACTGATGTTGACAAACTTTACATTAAAATGTTATACTTTACGTTTTCAACTTGCAGGTAGTTGCTTCATGTCTGCGCAAATTGAGCAAAGCTGTAAATGTTTTACCACAGAAGTGACAAAGGAGATGTAAGATTAGTACCTTATACCTGTACCAATCCATGTCTAGAATGAAACTGAAACAAAAAATTATGAAAGGAGCATATTTATATTTTTGCATTCGGTTCACCACGATGCCACAAAAAGAGGTAAGACCACAGCTGGCAGCAGGATCACTGGTAAACTGATCCACAATCTACTGTTCGAGCTGCACATTCCTGAGTACAAGTTCTGTGGGCCAGAAACGAAGCTATCTAAACCCATGTTTTGGAACGATATGGACTTCAATGCCCTGGACGAAGCATTGAAGCATCACAACATCGCCTATTCCCAGCACAAGGATCTCTTAACAAGTCATTTGGCATCTAAGATACTTGCATAGAAGACCGACGAGATAAGAAAATTTTCAGATACTGGGCTCTGAGAAAAAGTAGCTGCCTGGGGTGTATCCAACATTATGGATGCCAAGATGAAGATGGGAATGGGCGAAAAGAGCAAGAGAAAGGAACTGTTTAAATTAAAAGCTGCAAATAGCAAAATAAAGGCACAAGTTAAATTTAATGTGATGACAAAGGGAAAATAGCATGCACGACCAATAAAACATCTACTTGTGGATTTTTACTATTGCTTTTGCCTTCACTCGGGCCCTCAGAGGCCTAATCGGAGACACGAGTGGTATCGTCTGAGCCATCAATACAGCTTGTAACGAACAGAAGCAGTTGTTCGAGGCCCAACTGCACAATGCAAATATGGAAGCTATCGCCATGGGTAAAAAAGGGCCAAGGCCTCTGCCCAAGGCAATACCCAGTAGGAGGCGGAAGTGTGCAAAAGCGACGCAACAGGAAGAGGTGTTAATGAAATCCCTACCAAAATTGCCACTCACGAATGTGGATTTGGAACCATTTGCTCGCAAATCGAAGATACGTAATTTTTGTGGGGCCTTTATGCAAGATGCTTTGCCCCATAAACCAAAATGTAAAGAGTGCACCAAAGCTAATCTGTACACGACCTCAGGACCTGGTACTCACTGGGTTACTTATATGAAATGTGGAAAACATGCAGACTATGATAGTATTGGGAATTTACATCCTCCATCCGAACTGCGATGGTACCTGAAAGGAATGAAGCTGACTTAGAACTACGAAATGGAGCAGATGCCTGACATGTGGAACTGTGGACACTTACACCTTGTCTTCCTGGTTCGTCCGTACAAGTAATTGTATAAAATGGCTATACAACAACAGGGAACCTTCAGTCATGTCGATAATGCTTACCTTGATAGGGCATACCTCCGAGCTGCATTTGGTACACTTTCCACTACTCGACCTGGACGGGGAATGGTGTATTGGCCTGGCGGATTTTTAAACCTACAATCCGATTCCGAACATCGATGAAAAAACTGCAAGCTGTACCTCGTAAAAAGTGGTAATATCTCCCATGAGGTGATGCTGACTGTTTAGTCTTACGAGCTAGACAACATTGCAAGGTAATTTCTGACCCTCGACACAGAGTTATAACTACATGGAAACACCAATACACGCAGGGTGTCATCAGATGCAGATAAAATATCGACTTTACGAAACTGGATTCCATCGAATGCTGCTGGGGTTCGAGCCACGAATCTGCAAAGCAGCAAAAATACACGAGTCGTTGGGGCTGGTAAAAATCTTGCCAGTCAATGTGATACGCATATTATGCAATTTAGCCAGTGGCATGTAACTCAATGGCAGGCTGAGAAATAAGTTGCACGAATTTACGCCTATGGTCCCTCCAGATTTTACACTGGTTGTGCCACCGCAAAGCATCATTTACATTCCGGTCATCGTGAAGAGCGCACACGAGGTGGCTGTGAAAACCGTCGACCAGCACAGAGTTGATGAACTTTCGAAACGAAGATATCATCCTACACCTTCATTTGAGATTATGGGAATAAGATTTACGATGACCAGAAGCAATAAAACAAATTGTCGTGCAAAACCTGCAATCAGTATGCCGCAGGTCACCAAGGTGTTAACACATGCTAACAATATTTTTCTCCACAGTCTCGGCTTCGAAGTCTATCGTCATGGAAGATTATCTCGGAAGTTCGGATAGCGGTCCAACACCAAGATATATGTTCTCTTTCTTGCCAGTCTTTCCTATGGATTAGGGGGACCCAGACAAAAGAAGATGGAACCAATCCAGCATCGATGACAGTTTAGAACAATGGAATTTTTCGCCTGATCGATAGCATAAATTATTTTATCAATAGTGTCAAAGTGGACCAATCGTGAGATGTGGGTATATCCTCAACGATCGAAAATTACCGATCATTCACAGCGAATGATACGTCTGCGACCAAGATGGCAGGCTGAGAAATATAAAATAGTTACTGTCTTCCTAGATACCTTGGAGGCACGTTCGAAGCGTGTGTTTCGCTTTTCATGCTATTGGTATTAACCAAACTCTACCAACGAATTATCATCAATTTGAAGCTGGAACTGGTGCTGCTTCTATCCAATATGCAAGTGAACACCATCGTGGGTATGGCAGTAACCTGGAGAGTGGAGCTGAAGCTGCAGTCTACCGAATGGATGTTTCCTAATTTCCTAATGTGCAATCGAGCAAAGCTGAATATATCAAGATGCTGAAAAATGTAGAAGAGGGCAAAAACATCGATGTGGCTTCCATGTCATGGAGTCTCGAGACCTACCCCAGATTACCAGAAAGGCAGTGCAACAACTAGATGGAGAAGTCCAGCTTTGCTTTGAGAAACAGAGATACATTATTGTTGGACTACAGACTGAACAGCACAATATGAGAATGAATCATTCACAGTTCGATATATGTCAAATAGAAAATGTGAAAATATTTTTGAATAGCAAAAGATAATCGTATTTAGACAGGAACATGAACTTGGAAAATGGACAATATATTTTAGTATATCAAATGTAAACTCAATTCCAAAATGCATATTATGGACATGCTCAGTTTCCGAGTTTCCGATACTGAGGCCTATCACTTTCACCAATATAGCACTGCTCATGGTTGTAATCGACTGCAGGGTCGGATTCACGATTTTTGGAAATATTCCTGCACATATGTACACTCTGCCCGATTCTTCATGGTCAGCTCATATCGTAAAATTGCAGAGACAAGACCGTCAAAATACTGTTGTGAGAGCAGCAAAGAATATAACAGTTCATGAATGCTAACTGTTTAATCGTCTTAGAGCATCGTCAGCTTCAAGGTATATTGCAAACTGCAGGGTTTCCAGAGCCATGTGATCCACGAGGATGATGGTAAAATGCGAACCTGCAACTTCTGACCTCCATACCCCTGGAAACTGTTGGACGATAAGAGCAAGAAAACAAACGAATGGCTATCCAAGTACTTCCATGGAGTGGAATGGGACGAAGGCAAGATTCTGTGCCATCAGGTGGGAAATGTGCTCCGCGATCTGTTACGGCAATACCTGAATGACCCGATTAACATAGCAGGACCTGAGCAGAAAAAATTACTGATCCATATGTGAAATTTGAAGTAGAAATTATCGATGTGCAGGACGAGTATGAATGTCCTTCGCTTCGCAAACTATTGAAAATATATGGCGAGATGCATTGCCACATCTGAGACAAGTCAGAACCTGGCTGGGCCTGCGCACACCGAAGAATGTGCAGCTGCTATGCCAATAGTGCACCTCATCCTTGAACCGAGAATCGGCAGCCTATGACTAGATATGAAGTCTTCTATATCAGCTCGGAATGTAAGAAAGTTTAATTTTTCTTATGGTGGCACACCTGATCGACATCCATATTATATGTAAATAAGTGGGAAAAACCGACGAACTGGTTTAGTCGTTGCCTAGAGGTCTGATCACCACCATTACTCAATTCTGTCCTATGAACATTTACGTAAGTGCCAAGCCAGACTACCATAGCATGGAGTTTAGTTTCATCGCAGAATATGGATATCTGCATACCTACGCCGAGACCTGCATGGAGGGGCAAGCATTGGCGATCGTTCATTATTTTTCAATTTCCTACGAACCATCACAGATTCAAGTGGACTTTCCGGGACCATCAGCCTGCGTCGTGTTCCACATGATACTGCAGATGCAGCTGCCCAGCACCATAGACCAAATCATCGCCCCGGCACAGACTTACGCTACCATCCACACATCAGTATGTGCCGTGGAATTGCCCCATGCGGAGTACGAACCATTAGTTCACTCCAAGAGGCCTGGGTCCAAGAAGAATGCCGTCAATTGACGACCAGACGCCGCCGAGTGCGTCGACGACGCCAGGCACTCATGTTAGTACCCACCAAGGATGGTTCTGCCTCCAGTTCCAGAGACGAACCTACACCCACTCGTCGTCGTTGTCGCCGCCCAGCAAGGTGTCTTCCTAGGCCTGCCGATGCGGATTCCACTACCAGCAGACCTGGCATCTATGAGACAGATGTTGGTACTACCATCATCGAGACTTCTATCAAAGAGGAGCCAGGTCTAAACTGCAATGTTAATGCAGTGGATGGTGAATCGCTGACAAGTATTGCTGCTGCTCGTGTCAAAGGCCACTGTAGAGAACCTGTGATGTGTGCTGTCCTTCGTAGAACACTGCTGCTTACCACCTTACATGAATTGCTCAGCCTTTTACGAGATACCCACAAATCATAGTCTAACATCTGTAGATTAAAATCATGTATACACAATTTCGACTCTCTTCGAAGGTTTAAAAATTAATGTTATCGATTTTCTGTTGATTTCGTATACTTTACTGTCTGAATAATAAGTTTTAAAAAAATGTTGAATTAGTTTTTATTTTTTGACCTCTACATATTTATTACACTGATATTTTAAAAAATGCAGTGTTCCAAATATTGCTCTGAATATAAGGAATTAGTCAATTGAAAGGTAATTTAAAGTATACATAGGCCATATGTATTGGTCTAAGACCGTGATTGATGTTCCGGTAGCAACCGTATAAAACAGCTCCGTGTACGCAAAGCCTGACTGCTACATGTTAACGTAAAATAAGTAATCGTATGTGTGAAATAATACGAGGAAGGGTATTTATTTTCACAGGCCAACCCTATTGTGCCTTGTTTAGAGAAAAGCTAATTTTTTTCCATGACAACTTGCGTGTGAGTTTTTTCTGTTGATTGTTACAAAATGGACTTTGGCATGAGGGGTTAAACATGAGAAAATGAATTTTTACTGTATGGTGTTAAATTCAAACTGCGGTTAATTATCGGGAAGCCCGTTGGAGGCTGGAAGGACAGTGCCTTGTAGATAGCTACCAAGTGTGGCGCAGAGATTGTGTTACAAGAGACGGGAGCAAAGTCCAAGTAAAGCCTGCCAACTTGCGAACCGCGAACTTGTGCCACCACGTCCGGTCGGTTCGAGGAGTCCATATCCTTCGTTAAAAGAGGGCAGAATTCGCCGCCGCTGAATCTGGCAAGAGGTTATGGCATTCTTGAAAACGCTGTAAGACAAGGGGTTTGCAGGTTTAAATATATGGATTATTTGATGCAGGTGGAGGAACAGGGTATTGGTGAGGGTGCTTGCTCACTATGACTAAGGATAAAGTTCGCATGCTTAGAAATTGGCCACCTTTATAGTGCAGACTTCAGTCCGGCTTAGAATATTTGGTCTGAGACGCAGCCCATTATGGCGGCAAGCTGGCCGAATATGCACGCATTCAGAAACCAAGTATTGTGTCTNTTTGGTCTGAGACGCAGCCCATTATGGCGGCAAGCTGGCCGAATATGCACGCATTCAGAAACCAAGTATTGTGTCTGAGAGATAGTAGACGAAGCCTAGGATGGATTAGACAGTGGTGAACTCTATGCTACTTCTGTAAACGTTTCTGTCACGACGACAGCGTAGGTGCTTGAGATTGACCGCTACTGGTAGTCCTACTGACCGACTAACAAATATCACTTTCGGTACCACAATCACTCTTTGAAAAGCATTTACACAAATAGATAAAAAAATCTTTTGNTTTGGTCTGAGACGCAGCCCATTATGGCGGCAAGCTGGCCGAATATGCACGCATTCAGAAACCAAGTATTGTGTCAGAGAGATAGTAGACGAAGCCTAGGATGGATTAGACAGTGGTGAACTCTATGCTACTTCTGTAAACGTTTCTGTCACGACGACAGCGTAGGTGCTTGAGATTGACCGCTACTGGTCGTCCTACTGACAGACTAACAAATATCACTTTCGGTACCACAATCACTCTTTGAAAAGCATTTACACAAATAGATAAAAAAATCTTTTGGAGTGCTGGTCTAAGTAATAAAACAATGCATTGCCGCTAAGGACTATAAAGTCATTTGGAGTAACTTTGAACTACCTGCCTAGTTAAATTTAAAATGAGAGCACTAAGGCCTGTATTCCAGAACATTCAGTTTGGCATTATATGTGCTACCATCTCGGGCGATAGAAAAACCATGAGTAATCATTAACTCGTGGAACGTATTTCTTAGCGTGTTTTCACAATGTCCTGAGATGGTATTGGATGTGTCGCGGTTTGTTATTCGCCACCCCGTGAGAGGCTATAAACAAATGAACGCGACACTGAAGTGTTAATTTACAATAGATTTAGCAAAAAATAAAAAATATCTGCACTGTTTATTTAGTTATCTGTAGTAGTAGCCATTATTGCAGGCTTCAAATAAACGTGCGTAGAGTAATAAACACATGAATAATATTTGTTGTGCGACATATTTATTTCGTTCATTATTGCCTGACAACTTATAGAACATATTATGGTAGGTTTCATGTTTGTAATGTGGAAATTATAGACGTGAATTTTAAATGGTGCACCTGCATTTGAACAGCAGAATTGCAACTTTCTATTCATATATTTATATGCTAATAAATAAATCTACGATTTTTTACGGTCCTGCAAATCTCAGCTGTTGTTGGAGTCAGACAGCTAAAAGGGATAAAATGGTATGTCGATCAAATGCATAGCCCCAATGCGGAAACACTAAACATTTGTGCTGTATGTAGCATGGGAACTTAGTACAAAACCTTATTATAGGTCCTGGTAATAAAAATTTGTTAGCCGCCCCTGTGTTTCAAGAACATTACTGAACTGATTTACTGTATGTGCAGTACTAAATGTTCCCAGAAATACACATTTCATCCAATTTGTACTGCATACGTCAGTTTAATTGTAGTATTATTTTATGAGTTTTACTGGCTGGAAGTTAGCATTTTTTTGCAGCTTGAGTAGTGGCAAATGTTATCGCAGATATGCAAAGTCAAATTAATTCATTGTTCACAACCTGCAGGGAAACGTTACAAAGTTGTGATATACACATTACGTGACCTTTAAAACATTACTATAGTCAGTAATAACTGTTCACGGTTAAAACAATCCAGTTCACGGTTAAAACCATTCCTGCTGTCACATAAAATTATTATGGCTACTCCACGGGACAAAGACATTTTCGTACGCACATATGCACAACACTCTAGCAATATGGCACTCTAACTACTATAAGCCTCCATGAAAACATCGAAGCATTAGAAACACAACTTTGTAACTCATGCAAATAGTTTAGAACACAACGCGATTTTGAGTTTCACACGGGACAAAAGATATTCCTAACAGCCAGCGTCAACAATGAACAAGTCATGTCGTCAGTCGTGCCAACGTAAGTTTTAACACGTCCCGATACTAAGGATATGGTTTTACCATTGTAGAAGGTGGGCCCACAAATAGAATTAGCACACACGATGTGCTATTTTCTTCTACAATGCAAGGTCATCAAATAAAAAGGGAGAAACGCAAAATGACTTTTGAACGTGAATAGTGGGTTTTGTTGAATAAATTCTTAGATAAACAAGCCCTATTGTCTAATAATTGCCATTTTATCGTCCTGTTAACAATTCATCGATAAGTATTCTGGTTATTCTTAAAACCTCAAAAACGTTCGTACAAACCGCGTTTTGAACCAGAAATACGTGGGTGGTAGTTGGATAATCTATCAGTTGCGCTTACATGACACGTACTTGGTGAGGCTAAATAAATATTATCGTTCACCTATTACGTGTTTCGCGTTGTTCCTAATGATGGAAGCCTATAAAACATGACTTTCATATTGCACAGTATTCTCGCCATCTTTATCTTTCATTTGCAAAATAACTAAATTGGGTTGGTGTCCTTATTTTTTAAATAAATAATTACATCGCGACGTACACTGAAGAGCCAAAAAAACTGGTATAGGTGTGCGTATGCAAATAACGGAGGTATGGAACCAATCAGAGTAACGCGATACGGTCGGCAGCTAGATCCGTTACTGCTGGTACAATAGCAGGTTATCAATATTTAAGTGCGTTTGAACGTGGTGTTGTTATAGTCGGTGCACGAGAGATGGGACATAGCATCTCCGAGGTAGCGATAACATTTGGATGTTCGCGTACGACCATTTCACGAGTGTACCGTGCATATCGGGAATACGGTAAAACTTCACTTCTTCGACATCGCTGCGGCCGGAAAAAGTTCGCGAAATAACGGGACAAACGACGACCGACGAGAATCATTAAACGTGACAGTCTTGCAGCCCTTTCTCAAATTGGCGCATATTGGATTTGCGGACTGCCCTGCAGGATTCATGGTGTGAATTGCCTCCTGCGGTATGCATCCTTCAGACATCAGTCGAGTCCATGCCACGTCGTCTTGCGGCACTTCTGCTAGCACGAGTGGGAGNGGGGGCTACACGATAATAGGCAGGTGTACCAGTTTTTTTTTTTGGCTCTTCAGTGTATAATGGTCTGGACGCGTCGTATTGTTTATGGATGTTCGTCAAGCTACCGGCTCCAGCAAAATGATATGCTTTCTGCGCAAGCGTAGGTTTCGTTTGCACCAAGGATAAATCACCAAAATCGGAGCCCTATGATTAAGGTTTCGGCCTTAACTGACATAACGTTCTGGAATACTGATAAGGCCTTAGTATGGCAATCAGCTGTACCAAAACACACGAAATCGTTCTGGAATACCAGCCTAAGAGTTCCTACACATTACTATGATCTATGCTAATAAATGTGTTAAACATTAACTAAAAATTAAGCTAGATAGGGACTGTAAAGACTGTTTTAAATGAAGACGTGTGGTTTAATGTTAGCCGTAATTGGTAGAAGGCTGCCCCAAATGACTGTATAGTCTATTCGCAGTTTCTTCACACTTTTTTGAATCGGACATTTGAAAAATTACTCCATTAATGAGGTGTTCGTTTTTGTTAAATGTAACTATTACCTATATTTTATCAATAAGTAATAACATAATAACATTTGTAACTAATATGAATAAAGACGGAGCGAAAATGTGTGTGTTGGTAATGCCTAGTGGTGTAATTTGCTAAGCTTTGTTTGCATGAGGCGGAGGAATAGCCTGGAAGTAGAACTTTAGCAGGGCTTCAGAAAAGTTGGAAGTAACAGTGAATGGATTGTACTCAGGACGTCACCATTAGAGGCACGCTGCCTTTAACCACTCAGCTAACGCGGCCCATCCCTAGCATAGACTAAAGATGAAGTAGACCGATCTCGCTGGCTGCACACAACCAATCTCCGTGCCCCAACATTGAACGGCTTTTCTGCCAACACGTCTAGCGAAAACGGCATGGTTTGAATTTTAGGCTACAAAAATGATTTGCAAACAAGTGCTAAGAGATGTTTTTTATACTTCTTCTAACCAATTTTTAACGCAGCTTGACTAAATTAGAATTGGAAAAAGTATTTTATTAATACAATTGTGCTTTTCATTTAAAAATTAAGATGTAAACAAACATGTTCATCACTGTTGACCATCTGACTGACAGTGGTGAATGATTGGGGTAGGTCAATGTTGGGTATATGCGCAGAAGACGAATAAGCGGTCTACCGTACCTTTATTCTATGATAACGATAGCGATGCTTATGATGACTGTTCCACATCGATCACGTTTCAATGTAATACGTCGTGAGCCGGTTTCAGTAGATGTGCATTCTGGATTTATTGTATCATTACATAGCAGGTTTAGAAACCTTGGATTTTTTAATTTAATGTTTTATTATTTACATTAATATGGTGGAACGATGGAGCAATCCTTCATATGCCTTCAATATTGACAGTCCCAGACACAATAAATGAGTATATTTTAGTCATGACGATTACATTTCACTCCTATTTTAATATGTGGATACCAAGATAATTTAAATAATAAATGCATAATTTTAGAATTTGTGACAATTTTTGCTATATGAAGAAACCATCAATCGGCATAGTGTAGAAAAATTGCCTATTGCCAAAAAAAAAAATAACAAAAATTACTAGGCTGTTCAAGGTCAAGCATATTGAAAATCCTTCTTACAATCTACTTTCCGCCCATTTATTACTATACTATCATGTACAGAGTTAAGACTGATATTGATCCGATAAAAAATATTCGTGAGTTTGGCACGTGACACTATGACATTACAAATGTAAATATGTTCCGAATACGTAAATTCTTCCTGTTGCATGCATACAATAAACGGAGACCAAAATAAATAACTTCACTGTTTACAAATTGATATATTACAATTTAAATATAACATTAAGAGAAACTGCTATTTAAAGATGATCGAAGGCTTTCGCAGCCATTGCCACAGCGGTTGCCTTCTCTTTCGAAGATGAGTCGCGTCGAGGTAGTACCTATAGTATATCGACGTTTCATCTTCCTTTTACCTGGCTCTCAATTGAATTTCACCCTGAATATTCTTGATGCAATGCATGGCGGAACGTCGGCATATTTTTCCTATCTCGACGCAACTCGACATCGAAAGACAAGACAGCCAAAATTTATATAATATTGCTAGTTCGAGAACTTTACTTTGAGTATGCCACAGTGCACACTTTTATTATACAGAATGATTATGAACTACAGGTTCAAGAGCTGTGAGGTGATTCCTAATGCAAAATGAGTTTGAAAACGTTATACGACATATAGTCTACAGTGAAACACAAGGGAAGTAGGTGCCCTTGAGAATCAATATTTCAAATGGTTTTAATTTAAAGTAATAAAACAAAATAGATAAAAGAGAAAAATTCCGTGAATCGAGATCTGAAATCTGCGAACTGTTGTGGGGTAGTGTCCTCCACGTTCATTGAAAATTGTGGGGTTCCAACGAATGTGTGGAACCCTTGGGTGTTTATCGCTTTTTATGATGTGTACATTAATCTACAAAACACGTTTCCTTGGTGTAATTCTCTCAGACGAACAGCTGTCGAGAAAACCAACAAAGGTTGTAAGTGCACCTAGCAGGCAACAAACTGCTCCCTTAAAAACTTGGTTTTTTTTTTGTCAACAGCTATTCGCCTAAGAGAGTTACAACAAGGCAAACTTTTTTTTAAAATTAATGTACACATGGTTATGATGGCATTAAATGCGATAAACACCCAAGGGTTACACACATTTACTGTACAATAATTTGGGGCCACCTATTTCCTCAATGAATGGGGATGGTATTAGCCAACAACCGTTTGCAGATTTAAGATCTCAATTCAAGACAACAGCATTCACAGAATTGTTCCTTCGTCTCAAGTATGTTATATTATTTTGAAATTAAACCATTTTAAGTATCGATTTTGAGTGTCACCTACCTCCCTAGCTTACGATTTACTGTATGACATAGGTCTTATAATGTTTTCAATATAATGTTACATAGGAATCGCCTCACGGCGTTTGTACCCGTAGTTCATAATCATCCTGTAAAATTAATTTTGTTTGGCCTATTTCTTAAATGTGGTCCGTAGTAATGAGCGGTATAGATGATAGACTGAGACGTAGTTTACCTCTTTGCGTGAACACATTCAGGGAAATGCCGCACGACGCTGGGGTCCCTGCGGACGACCTCGGCAGACAGACCGTGGAACTTGGCGAGGGTACTAAGAGCGAGGAGGCAGTGCGCGAGGTTCAGCCCCATCCTGCGGTCGGCCATCTTGAAGCCCGTGGTGGAGATGTCCTCCAGGACAATGGTGCCCGGCATGTCGGTGGGGAAGAACCTGGGCGAGACTAGCGGTGAGTCTGTGAGCCCCCTCATGGCGGGCAGCAGGCTGCCGTACGCATACAGCTCCTTCTCGAAGAGCAGCAACTCCTTGGCGAAGCGCTGCATCATCTGCAGCTCGGGCAGTCTCTTCACGATGAAGGAGCGCTCGCTCAGGCGTCCGTCGCCGTCGCGCACGCTGCCCACCACTCTGTGCAGCGAGCTGCCGTAGTTCTCGCCTTTCCCCAGGGCGCAGCCGATGTTGATCTTCTCCACTATCAGCGCTCGATCATCTTCGGTGTTCCGTAAGATGTCCTGCAGGAAGTCTCCTGTTAGCCACGACGACGTATCTGCCACCGAAGTCGAACTTGTGTGGGTCATGATTTATAATCTGAAAAGTATTACAATTCCTCATTCAGTTCCATACAGTACGTATTATATTTCACATGATTATACTCTCGACTATTGATAGAGACTTTCTATTATACGTTGTGTGGTCAGTAAGTTCGTGGATGCTGTGGTACGTGGCTGCCTACGCTCGGGCCGTAAGTCAGTCTACGAACTTATTGACTGGGGTAGTATTTTACATCATATGCACAAATATAAATAATTGTTACAATTAACGAATTTGTGGAAATTCATTTTTCGTGAAACAATATCAAACACGGGTTTTTAATAAATCTGTTTCGTTTCGACAGCAGTGAAGCTAAAACTTTTTCAAAGAAATAATGCCAGGCGTGGTGTCCGAAAGCGGTACTTGAGTGATCAGTACTTAACACAGTATCCATCGTCATTCTTATATACATGATTTTCGAATGACAGCAATATCTGTTTCTATAGGCTGTTCATGTTAATTGAGTACTTGTTAAATCAACCTTAGAAAAATGCCGCTGATCCAACCTGCGAGCATTTTAATCGCCAAACTGCCTGGTGTTCGCCCAGTAGAGTTGGTAACGACGGATAGAAGGTAGGTCCATGTCTTACCATTGAAGTAAAAGTGTTTGTTAATCATTTCCGAATGCTGAAATGATTTTTTATGCTTTATGATTTTTTCATGTACATACATGTAAGAATTAAAAATTTGGTAAAATATTTACTTTTCTAATAACTTTACTATTTCACTTGATTGACGCATGAAGAAAGTGATCAAGCCCATGGCAATGTTAATTTTGTATATGAATACACAACGTAAATACAAGTATATTTTCAGCAGGGCTTTCAAAAATTATCACCTTGCCGTGAAAAGCATATATCATAAATAAAGGTTTATAATATAAATTACATGATGTATTTTCATTTTTCACACATTAGCAAACCCGTTATTTTTTAATTGGAGGAGGACAGCATAGCTATGCTTTTAGGTTGTTAAGAAATGTCATTTCAAAAAACGCAGTTAGTATAGAATTAAAGTGACACATTCAATTAGAAAACTTAAATATATAACCTAAAAGTAATGCGACTGTCTAATAGGATAAATTAAAACGCATAAATTACAGCCTTGCACTCAATGTGGTGATTTTAGAATGGGAAGAGGGTAGGGAAAATGTGGGTGGTAGTATAAATGGCATGCAAAAAGCAAGCATATATGCTTATAGCAGATGTTTCCTTCAATGCAGGAAACTCCGTAACTGCAATAACAGAATGAAGTATATAGATACTTATTTCAAATTGCATAGAGACCTAAAGTGTAAAATAATGAAGTCGAGAATGGGCTAAGGAACGAGGCATTATAAAGCGTTATCACAAATGGTTCAGTATTAATATTTTACTACATTTGTATTAATATTTTTTTTTTTGCATCCAGGATATTTTTAGTAGATACAGTTCACAGTGTTTCCAAATGAAAGTAAAAGATTGCAGAAATAATTCGTATATAAGGCTATTAATATTTCAGCTTATTACTCCAGATATGGCACGATTATAATGAATCCAAATTTTAACGGGAAATATAATACACCATGGGACATGCCTGTATTTTAACCATAGGAATAACAAATAAATGAATCGTCCCATAAAAAAAGGGCATAAGTCACAAAATTTACGAATTTTAGTTATCAGTAGCAAAAATGATTTGATGTACAGGCGCATTTTTCTATGTTAAAAGGGATGTTGCCCATTATGAATAAAGTGTTTATGGGTCTCCTTGGATCGGTGTTCCCTGCTGAAAAGGCGTCAGTCTAGGTATAAAACCGTTCCTTCACTGAACGTGACTGATTTCTTTCTAACAGATAACGTAGGTATTTCTGATTTGTTAGTGAACTGTTTGATAGTTAGTTGCAAGAGTTTTAGTACAAACATAGTTGTGAGGTGACGCGCTGCGAGTGCCGTCTATGTCACGCCTTCACGACGACTAGCGACGTGCGAGTGCAGCTCCAGTTTCTGAGTTATCTATCAGCTTCCGAGTCACNTGTCACGCCTTCACGACGACTAGCGACGTGCGAGTGCAGCTCCAGTTTCTGAGTTATCTATCAGCTTCCGAGTCACCAGAATGATGCTTCTACACACTTTTGCACATTCAAAGTTTCTTTTCCAACACTTCCAAGAAGTCATTTCAGGAACAGTACGGATTGTCTATATGCAACTCTTCTTGCTACTTATTAAAAACTACGTGAGTAACCTTTTTGTAATATGACTGATCCAAGGTCTCTACATAACATTTGTATATTTAGGAGAAATAATTTGGCTCAGATTGCCTCTGCATAATTTTGTTGCGAACCCATTTGTAATTAGCCGATGGACAAGATAAGCTAAATATTTAATTTGACGCATTTCATAACAAACATACGAAAAGACTTTTCTGAAATATTACAAAAAAATCCGTTAAATCGTTACCCGTAGGCCGTATTCACGTCGGGACTCTCTGGGGCCCTATTCTTTAACCTTTTCTGTCTTCATATAACGACATTTACCGCCTAACTACCTTTACGAGGCGAAATGGTATTCTGTATGGTGGTCTTTAGAGTGTCTTGTTGACCAGTCTTTATATAAAGACCGGTCAACAAGATGTCTTTATGAACGAAAGTGGAACGAAAATGGCCTACGTATTGAGTTTTAATCTGCAAATATGTCTTGCAGAAAAGAAACTGTTTTAAAATGAAATTATTTTAAGACTTTTTCTGGTCCACTGAGTGATGAACATGGTCAACCTCTTCTCTCTTCCCTGAGCTTATTTCCTTATTTTATTCACGCCTTTTAACATAGCCTGGGCCAAACCGATTTCTCCAATGTCTTTCTTTTCCACAGCATTCTTTAATCTTTTATTTGCCTCTAAACATGAGAAATATTATGTTCTGTTATATTTTCGCACAAATCAGATTATTTTTCGAAATTTCAAAAATAAGGTGATTGTGGGAAGTATTCAGAGTAGACTCCACACTGGATCAATTCAATATCAGGAAATTACAAAAGTGTTTTGTATAATTTGTATTGCACTTGTTAATTGTTGTAGTGATTATCAAAACCAAATTTTAAAATAATTTTAAAATAGTGCATCAAGGAAAGTTGACTTGGAGTTTGACATATGATGTAAGGAAAAGTAAAAATTTTTTTGTTAATATATTTAGTCACTTACTGATTACTTATTTCTATAGTAAGTCACTTTTTGTTACTTTTCTCGCTTATTACCTAGCACTAAAACATTGAGGCCAGCTGTACACTGTACCGCTGGCCTCTGACAGTTACANACTTTTCTCGCTTATTACCTAGCACTAAAACATTGAGGCCAGCTGTACACTGTACCGCTGGCCTCTGACAGTTACAAGTTAGTATGTTGAAGTACGGTTAGTATGTTGAAGTGGCACATGAACTGGACGAGCTTTGAAAAAATCCTTCTTAATATAATTTTTAAGAATAAATTACGTTATTTGTCGAATAATTTTTGTAATGTTTTGAAATTTTTTTTTGTTTCAAGGTCACTTGGGGTAAATTCCAGGGTCACGGATATCCAAGATAATGGTTGGGGCCAATAACGTAACCAGAATAATCTATACNAATAATTTTTGTAATGTTTTGAAATTTTTTTTTGTTTCAAGGTCACTTGGGGTAAATTCCAGGGTCACGGATATCCAAGATAATGGTTGGGGCCAATAACGTAACCAGAATAATCTATACAAATCTGAAAGAAATTCATTAAAATATTACAAATTTTCCAAACTTTAATTTAATTTTTTTATAAATTTTTATATTTTCCTATTTTTGCAATTTTTTTCGGTTTAAGTTTGTTGGAGTTAGGGTTAAAGTCACAGATATCTTATATGGTGGTCGTGGTCAATGATTTTTTTCCCTGAATTTAACATTTTTTTCCCCAGACATTTTTTTTTATTTTTTTGATTTTTATGTTATCCAAAAGTCAAGGTCATGGTCACAGATACCCTAGACAGCGGTCGGGGTACATAATTTTATTTATTCCTGATTTTGCCATATTTTTAAAATAATAATATTTGGAATTTTCCTCGATTTTTCGACTTTAAAGTTATCCCAAAAATTAAAGTAAAAGTCACAGAAATCCATCATGGTGGTTGGGATCCATACTGTAAACAAAGAAGGTCGAAAAACTTTAGTAATTTTGTATTTTTGGTTTTATTTTCGGGTTTATGGTCATACTAAATCATGTTCAAGGGCACATGGTCATGGTCATCATTATCCAAGATGCTCGTTGCGTGAGGTCACAACATGGTCGGTTGGCTCCAGCACGAGTACCGGGTACCAGTTGAGCTCCATGCTAGAGCTCTCTTTTCCATATTACTCACTCTGCTCATTTTAGGACTAAATAGGTACACTCTCTTTTTAATGTTTTTGTGGAAAGTAAGGATTTCCAAAAAAATACTATTTATACACAGTTTTTTTTGGGTAAAACAGGCAATTTTTTAGTGTCGGGAATGACGAAATGCAAGATGGTGGACGGTTTCGGGCTTTAATTCCTGCGTTATTTCTACCAATTCGAATCCGGTGTCAGATGCCATTGTAACATTACGAAGAAATTTACAACTACTTTCCAATAAATATGTGGAGCAATGTGTATTTCGCTTGGAGGGGTTGCTGTTTGTCAGGAAGAAGTTAATTTTGCTGTTTTATGGGCGTACTACACCTGATGTGTCCACATATTTAATTTGTTGATATCTGCTAGTCTCAAAAACCTGCTTGGTCTTCAGAATTAACTATTATCGTGGACGTAAAGAAGTGTGTAGCTATACATAAACTGCAGTGCAAAACTATAGCTACATGCAATTTTTTTATAAGAAATAAGAATGCATGGTATAAAAGTACAAAACATTTTGCTGAACTGAACAGAATAATGTACCGTATTTTTTCCTTCCTTCCTACTTAGTGAACCGTAAGAATATTGAATCCACCGCTTGCTTAGGAAAACAAAAACTCTATTACTCTTGCCATGTGACGTTCCGCTGCAACTGAAAAAATTATATATACTTCCGAAATAAGATGAAACTAAACTGATTGACAAGGTGTAGTTTTACTGTGCAAAAAAGTAAAGTACAGTAGAACCTCGATTAACCGTCACCCTTTTAACCGTCAGTCTCTATTAAC
>NQII01006513.1:107930-119329 GCA_002778355.1 Clitarchus hookeri
GGGCATATTGGTTATCACAATATTTTAAGTTAGGTACTGAACAAAATTCCTGTCAAATTTGGTCCAGTTCTATCAAACGTTGTTCCATTGAGATATGCGACCCCGTTTTAGTGTTTTTTGTTGTTTAGGGCCAATTTGGAGCTGAAACCGATTTTGGCCTGCACGGTATTATAATTTGGGCATTGAAGGGTATCCCTGCCAATTTAGATTAGATCTGCTAAACCACGTAGAACTGTATACAGTACAAGCATTCGTACAACCATGCAAACTTTCAGTTTTATATATACATATCGTTATCTTTGATAATGTTTTCTAAATGGAATAATGACTTGAGAAGTTTTGACTTGAAATATTTGTCATGCTAAATCATGTGCTTAATAGTAATAGTGTTTTTTTATTCGGGGCGAAATTATAAAATTAGCCACAAAAGTTGTAACAGATTATCGTAAATTACGAAACAAATATTTTGCCTTTTTAAAAAAATGGTATTATAATGTGCAGTAAATAGTATTTTAAGAATATGAGAAATAATTTGATCTATGTAATGGGTCACTAAGTCGCTTTCTTGGNATGTGCAGTAAATAGTATTTTAAGAATATGAGAAATAATTTGATCTATGTAATGGGTCACTAAGTCGCTTTCTTGAAGTTACATCTTATAAAATGAATGTTTTGGAATGTAGAGTATTATTTTTAACAGTAAATATGAGATCTGCATCAAAGGGAACAAAATTTTATCGTTTGAAGTGCGAAAAAATTAAGTAATTTTTACAANATGTGCAGTAAATAGTATTTTAAGAATATGAGAAATAATTTGATCTATGTAATGGGTCACTAAGTCGCTTTCTTGGAGTTACATCTTATAAAATGAATGTTTTGGAATGTAGAGTATTATTTTTAATAGTAAATATGAGATCTGCATCAAAGGGAACAAAATTTTATCGTTTGAAGTGCGAAAAAATTAAGTAATTTTTACAANAGTAAATATGAGATCTGCATCAAAGGGAACAAAATTTTATCGTTTGAAGTGCGAAAAAATTAAGTAATTTTTACAATGACGCGCAGAAAAATATTCGTTACGCCGTATTTCTGACTTACTCCATGTAAATAGTCTGTATTTTATGTAGCGCAGGAGGTGACGTAGGACTTACGATTGAACTAACTAGTCAAAGGTTTGAACGTCTCTGCACATAAGCATGTGACATAAAACTAGTTAGACACTGGGGTTTGTTTCTCATGTTTATGCGCAGATAAACTAAATACAGCAGTCTCCAAAAAAGTTTCTTACCGACCGAGTACTAAGAAATGTCTAGTCACGCTAGGACCTTCATCGCTCGGACTCGCCGGCACATGGAGTTTGACGCCTAAGCCAATTGAGTACAGACATGCCTCTTTACTAGCTGACTTTGCGAGCATGCCGTCGCGGACCTTTATAACCTAGTGACGAGATTTTAGTTCACATGTGTACACTGGACTGGGAACTCCGAAGCTAGCTTATTCAACAGTCGTGCCAACAATAGCACGCACTTCCATGAAAAGTTTTACTGGTTGATTGGTAATATCTTCCTGCAGCTCACTTCTGGTTTATCGCTTAATGACTACCCATGTGATAATGTGCTAAAATATGAAAACTGTTTTCGAAAAAAACTAAGTTTATCCTATCTACAGGTTTTTACGTCTTACATAAGTTGTATACGTTTTTAATCCGGATCTGATAATGAACTAAAATGCTTGCTACGTTTGCACCTGCTCTGCAGGTTATGAAAGTTACCTCTTGAAAACCACAACGTTCATGAGAGCAGTGTCATGGCCGAATTTTAGTACTTCACAGGATTATCGTAAAACGAAAAACAATGTTGCTTGTAGACTAAACGATCCTACCCACTGTCGTTAACTTAGCGTAACATAAAATTGCTCTTAAAATTTCTCTCACCACGGACTCGCGACTCAGCCAGGATTCGAGACCAGTGCCCACCACACCGAGTTAAGATGACGTCGGCACCAACGACGCAACTTGAGGCACTGTTGTCGGAAAATCTTACAGCGCGAGTGATGCTGGCTGTGCTTCATGGTAAGGCATGAGTACGTGTAGCTACCCCTTCCCCTCTGCAGTCGACAAACCACAAACTGTGCCGCGATAGCCCAGCAGCTATAGCGCCTGCCTCCGATCAAGCCGAAACGGGTTCGATTCCCGGAGAGGTCGCTCCCGAATTTTTGCATGTGGGAATCGTAGCGGGCGATGCCGCCGGTCGGCGGATTTTATCGGAGCTCTCTCGTTTCACCCGCTATTGCAATCTGGCGCTGCTACGTACTCGCCTCGCTTCAACCTCATCTGCTTTCAACCTCCACCAATGAATTACTGTATCTTATGTGCTTTTATATTTGCAGAAACTAAAATACAACGTAGTTTTAATGATCACAGTAGGCTTCGCTATACCTTATAACTGGATCGATGTTCATTACTTCATTCATACCGGAAGATTGGCTGCGACAATCATCAGTGCGCGTGATGTCTTAGCGTGCACCATCATAGGAGAACCATAAACAACTAAACTGCAATTTATAATTAGCGCTTGCCCGTTGCACATCTCGTATTAATATAAACACACTGCGGATTATGTAAAACATAAAATTAATTGTTAATGTGAAAACTATTACACATTAAATTTCTCAAACATACTGTAAGAGAGATTTTCCTAAATTTCCGTGGAATTAAGTAAAATGTATGTGAAAATAAATCATTTCATTCAACTGACTGTATAGGCCTACTTTCACGGATTTACGGCGCTGTTCGATATACGTACTTCAGGGATAGGGTGCATTCGGATTCGCGTAGTGGACACGAAGATACGAACGGAAATGGCCATGTATTCTTGTTTGCCACGTGATTAAATCATTTTCCCGATGTTTTTCAAAACTTTTTGCGTAAGATATTTTTTCTGCTATAAATTTGGAATACCTTGTTTGCAAAAACCTATTTATGTAATTCTGATTTACAAATATATATATATATATATTATGAATTCTTCCCTTCTGTGTCACCTGCTGAATATAATAACAATAACAATCTTTTCGCGCGCGAATATAGTAAACAATAAGAGGGACAGAAACAAATGTAACTCAACTAATGCGCGCTCTTTCAGTTAGCAATCCGCCTCTCTGGTGGAGAGTGGATATTTTTGCGTGGCTGTCAACATCGAGATCATGAGAGCAGATGAGGGTGAAGCGAGGTGAGTATGGAGCAGCGCCGGAATGCATTAGTTGGGGAAACAGGAGACTCCCGAATAAACCCGCCGACCAGCGGTATCGCCGGGCATTATTCCCACGTACGAAAATCCGAGAGAGGCCCAGTTCACCTTGGCTGGAGGCGAGCGCTCTAACAACTGCCTCACCGCAGCCCCCCGCCTCTCTGGTCCCTTTCAGCGGTGAACCTATCACTTAATGGCGTATTATCAATTGAGGCGTGCTGCAAGTTATTCGGCTATTTTAAGATTACGTGCGAGAAGTTTTGTAGGGTCAGCGTAGCTGTGAACACGGCGTGATTGTAAATACGTTTCTTTTACCAAATGGTATTCAAAAATGAATATCTTGATAATTTATTACGTTGCAAATGTAAGATTTAAGTTCCATATTTCAAGAACGAAGTGCAATATTAGTAGATTTTCCATAATACCAATTTTTTATTCATGATTTTGATTAATATGACTATTTTCAAAAATGATATTATATATATGTGTGTGTGTGTGTATATATGTGTGTGTGTGTGTGTATGTATGTGTGTGTGTATGTGTGTGTGTATGTGTATATATGTGTGTGTGTGTGTATATATGTGTGTGTGTGTGTATATATGTGTGTGTGTGTGTATATATATGTGTGTGTATATGTGTGTGTGTATATGTGTGTGTGTATATGTGTGTGTGTGTATATGTGTGTGTGTGTTTTGAAGAGTCACTTGATTGTAAAAACAATTAATTTCCATTTTTTATTTGCAATTCTTGAAATAATGTAGTTGGTATTGCCAACTTTGTTAATCGCATTGTGTTTTCTTTATTATTTGTGTTTTTGAACACATAACGTTATTAAGTTTATAACCTTGGGTAACTCTAAAATCTGTGTTATTTCTTTTAATGAATTTAAAATAAATTTTTACACTAAAAATTAAACAGACTATATTCACATTTATTTCTTACTTATTGAAACAAATGTATTCTTTAATACACATTCTAAATATTGATGTGTACCCGTAAACTCTTAATACCTTTTTTTTTAACTTAATACTAGAAGATTTTTATGCCGTTCGTAATTACACCAAAATAATTGATAGTTTAGTTATGGATACTATCAAAAGAATTTCAAAATTTTCATAGGGTAAGGTTTTCATTAAGATATTATCTTACGGATTAAGAGGTTTGTATTACTTCCTACTTTTCATTTGCTTTGAAATTGGACTGTACANATTAAGATATTATCTTACGGATTAAGAGGTTTGTATTACTTCCTACTTTTCATTTGCTTTGAAATTGGACTGTACACTTTTACTGTAGAATTGGCCGAGTTTTCACAAATGCACTTAAATTGTTGTGAACGCACCCTTGAAGTCATTTTAAATTGAGACGCAGGGGGGTAATTCCAAAAAAAANAATGCACTTAAATTGTTGTGAACGCACCCTTGAAGTCATTTTAAATTGAGACGCAGGGGGGTAATTCCAAAAAAAGATCGAGAAACAGACATTCACACGTATGTGCTTTCACTCATTATCATATACTTAAATAGTTGATTTTAANAAAAAAAGATCGAGAAACAGACATTCACACGTATGTGCTTTCACTCATTATCATATACTTAAATAGTTGATTTTAAATTTTCACTGAAAACTTTTTTCGTGTATGCTGTTCAAAATATGACGAACATGATCAATGCCCATTTGCAAAATAAGTGATTTACGAGTGATAACTTTTAACTTCTCAAAAAAAATAATAGTTTTCGAAATATTTTTAGCACTCAATTTAATTATTATATAACTAGGAAATATAAACTATTTCAGCATTTATTGTGCAAATAGCGCATAAACTGACTATATAATAAATGTACTTTTAGGGGAGTTACTCCCCATGGGAGTTACATTCTTATTGCCAGATTTAATGAATTGCATCTGCTGACTGTTTGAATGTTCCGATACGGAAAATGGGAAAGTCAATCGTATCTTACAATTGATGCCACAAACATTTACAACGGTGACAAATTACACGAAACTTTTTCCAAGTTTTGACGTCTTGCGGACACACGCCAAAAACANCAAACATTTACAACGGTGACAAATTACACGAAACTTTTTCCAAGTTTTGACGTCTTGCGGACACACGCCAAAAACTGTTTTGTTAATCACAGTAGCACTCACCGTAAACAAAACTCTGTACCTCGTCGAGCACAATGCTTTCTCGTCAGACACCAGCACAATATACTTTGCTGAACTGGCACGTATATATAATCGAGCGACCTTTCGCAAGTGGACAATGAGGTTCTGTTATCGAAAGAGAGGTGAGATTATTGTGAGAAGAAGCAGGCTGCGATAAGGAATATTGGGGCCATGGTCGCTCGCCAACAGACTCCAATCACAGTGTGCGTTCGGCTCTATTCTGTAGCAACGTTTCCCACCCGCCTATTAGAACTTTTATAATATCGGGCGGGTTTTTCACGGTGGCCGTACAAGATAAGGTGTTGCGCTCGTGCAACAAGGAGGTCGGAACGGAAATTCCGTACACTGGAGTGCCGCGTTTTTGCCTAAAAAGGGTTTTTCCATCTTCTTCCTAAGCAATTTTTTTCGAAAAAATTGTTTTGCTCAAAGTCGTTTTACTTACAATGACTTGTCTAAAATTCTGGCACCTCAGTTAACCTTCCAGACCTTAGAATTATTTCACGAATTTTCCCCCAGTTCTCTTCGACTTAGCCGACCTCCCGTGGTGNTTCTGGCACCTCAGTTAACCTTCCAGACCTTAGAATTATTTCACGAATTTTCCCCCAGTTCTCTTCGACTTAGCCGACCTCCCGTGGTGCAGTCGGTGGGTGCGCCACCGGTCTGGGGTGCGGGAGGCTCTGGGTTCAAATCCCAGGTAAGACCTGAGTGTTGGTTTAAGTTAAGTCATAAATTAGTTTTTAAGCAGTCCTCTGATAAGCCTTCAGGAATAACACCAGGGGGCGTTAATAAGCCCTATACAATTCAATTCAAATATTATTCACGACGTGATTAATGCCGTGTAGCATTTATCTCGGTCAGACGTTATGGTTGGTCGTTCAGTCTGTGTGGTTCATCGGTGAGGTTTGATCGGTCTTGATGGTCGATATGGCCGATCCGGTCTTGGTCGGTTTGTTTGGATGACTGCTATGGTCGGTTATTAAGGATTGGTCGGCCTGGTAGGTCAGTCTGGTCAGAGTAGCATAGGCCTACATATGCGTATATTACAGTCAAGCAATTGGAGAACAGGCGAAAGAATTAAAAATTTGTAGGTTCTTAATTGGTGTAAGAATTTGACCTGAAGATAGAAGGCCAAAATTGTAGTATTCATTAACTTAATTTTTTTTTTAATCCTGCAAATATAATGAAAAATCCAAAATGGCATTGGGCGAGTGAGTGAAGGCTACAGAATACGTAATTAGTAAGTTGTTAATAATGTACGAACTAGTATCGAAAAGAGGATAATTTCAGTTAATATTCCACATGCTATAACCACAGAGCAGACTGTACACAAAGTCTAAATGGCGTGGTGGTTCATTTGATGTGGGCGTAACCACTCGATGATTTGTCAGGCGAGTCTCTGGGAACGGGTCTAGTACCTGATTGGCTACTACGTACTGGGAAGTTTCCCTATTGGCTATGCTGCCGGCTGGCAAGTAAGTTACAAGGCACGCTGATTGGCGAACGTCGTTCCGAGATGTTGCTGGCTAGTGGTGTCGTTTTGCTGGCGTTTGCGGCTGAAATTAGCCAAACAAGCGGTTGTTCCACCTCTGTATTCTTAAGTACTCTGTGCTATTGCTGTGTGTCTAAGATTAAAAAAAAAATATTTAATGTTCATTTAATAATAAACTTACGTCCACGCTGTAACTGACAGAGAAATGGGGAATGCTTCTGCAGTGATCTACAATGTTCTCTGTACAATTTCAGTAAAAATAAAATATATGTGTTTCTATTTTAAAACACCTATCTGTTTAATACGTGATTGTTATGGACATAATAGTGAAAAGTGTCGTAATATGGACCCCGCTGATTATATGGACCCTCTCAATTCCTAAGCAGTGCGGTGCTGTATCCTAGTGTGTGTGGCGTGAACTCTTCTCATGAAGCTCAACAAGACGTGCATAGATGTCGCAGCGGCCCAGAAGTGCCGCATTATATGAACAGTGAGTACGTAAAATGTGATTCTAATTCTTGCTTATTATGCATAACAAGCAAATGTAAATATTTTACCTTAAAGTTCAGTATTACGACTGTAAGAACAGACTGTCAGAGTTCGATATTTGCGTTTTGTATAAATAGTGTTTAATCCCAAAGTCAAAATGGCGTAGTCTGTATTATGGACCCCCTGGCATGTTTAATAAGGACTTTGAATCCATTTTACCTACTGGGGGTCCATATTTCATGCATTTTAGTCTTTCTTACAAAGAAAAATTTATGAACTGTCAATATTTATCTTTTAATGTTAATGCTTAATACAAAAAGAATTATATTACAAATTTAATTTTTTATAATATAAGAAATGTGGAGGATGTTTACAGCATTTTATGGCCCATGCCTGTATATATTAGCCCATCGGTTTTTAATTTTTTGAATTTATAGTTTTAAGTATTATAAATTTCTCATATTTTCCAAAAGTATTAATTTGTAATTTCCCCCCTCCACCCTTTTCCGTCATCACGAAGAAGTAAATTCCTGGCTACGATCATGCGTTCCTGTTTCTTCCATTTTTTGTCCCATTTCATTACCCTTATGAGAAAACCTCGTAACTCCAAAAACTGGAAATTTATAAAAGATACAAAAATCACAGTAACGTTGATTACGAGGATAATTCCATGCTTCATTCAACAAAATTATGAATAATTTATACAATTAGCTATCATATTCAACCCATATTTCAATATAAATGTACATAAAATAACTAGCGGAGTTAGCTATGAGTTTTCTGCTGGTTTAAATCATAGGAGTTACTAGGTTTCTGTTTTTTGCATGTAGATTAATTTTGATAGTTTTTGGAGATACGAGCTTTCCATAGACGATGTGTTGATTTTTTTTGGCAATAAAGACAAAAAAACCAAAAAATTTAGTTAAGAGGTTTCCTCATGACGGTAATTATTTCTTCTTATTTAAATGACTAATAGGTATAATTTTTTTCAATGTATTTGTTAACTTAAATATGCATGGATTGGTTGATTTCACCAATTTTACGTAGAGTAGCCATTTTTTTTACAGATGCTGAGACATACACTGGACCGTAAACTTAAGTCATGACGAAAAATCCTGGGATAAGGAGAAGATGGCAGCTGCTGTGAAAATGGAGCGAGAAAATAAGATGGGAGTAAAATAGGGATCAAAGCATTATGATGTCTCTGAACGATATTGAGGATGTTTGCTTCTTAAGTCATGAGTGATCCTGAAATCGTCGTAATGAAAAAAAAAGTTGAGAAAACCTGCGTTTCCAGAGAGTACGGAAGAATAGCTGCTATAGTATCTATTAAAAATTGAATCCATATTCTTTGGTCTAACAAGGCAGGATGTGAGACGGATGGCCTTCCAGTTAACTGAATGCAACGTTATACAGCATCCCCTTCATGATGAGCATGCAGGAAGAGCATATCTCCATAATTTCCTTCGCAGGCACAAGGAACTTTATGTCACTCGGGAAACCCACTAGCACTTCGTATGCGCGAGCAGAAGGTTTTACTCCAGAACAAGTTTCTTAATTCTTAGACTTGCTTGAAGAACTTTACACGAAATACAATTTGATGGTTGAAAGAGAGNATACAATTTGATGGCTGAAAGAGTGTTGAATGTGGATGAGACGGGAATCAGCGTTGTTCAAACCAAAATTCCAAAAGTCATAGGGTCAAAAGGAAAACGTCAGATCGGCCCACTAAGTGTTGCTGAGTGTGGTTCTCTCGTTACCATAATATACTCAATGAGTTCCTTTATTCCACCAATGCTCATTTTTCCTCGGAAAAACATAAGTGATGCGCTAATGTTTTTCCTCGGAAAAACATAAGTGATGCGCTAATGAGGGGTGCTGCTCCTGGTGCAATAGGAAGAGCTCACCTTCAGGATGGGTTCAGGGAAACCTGTTCCACCCAATGGCTTCAACACATCATTGACAAAACGAAACCCACAAAGGAGTCTCCAGTCCTCCTAATCTTGGATGGGCATTATTCACACACTAAAAATCTGGATGTTATCATTTTAGCATGGGCCAATCATGTTCTCACCCTATCTTTGCCAGTCCACACTACACGCACACTTCAACCACAGGACAGGACATTAATGGGGCTCTTGAGAACGCATTATAGTGAGTTCATTCGACAAGAACTACTCCATGGGGAGAAACATCTGGGACCATTTTATATTGCAGATCTGTTAGTAAAAGCCTACTTAGAATGCACAAGGGGATCGGCATCTGGCCGTGTAACCGCAACATCTTTCCAGAATCAGAATTTCTTGTAGCACAACAAGCTGATTAAATGCATAACGATCGCAGTAAAGCTTCCATAATCTCAGCAACTTCCAACCCTCGTCCATCCTCTATTTCCATGTCTATGTAGTCTTCACTAACTTCAGAATTGACCATTTCCACTAGCCCTACTTTTCAAGTTGGCTACAAGCTTTCTCGGATTTCGCCTGAGCATATTCAGCCTATTCTTAGACCCAAGCAGAGATCCAAACGCGGAAGGAAACAGTCATCCGCAAGTGTCATTACTGGGTCCCCGAACAAAACCAAATTACAAATAGCAATTCAAGAAAAAAAGGCGAAGCAATCCAAAAGAGGAAGTGGTCAAGGGAAAGGTCGTGTAGGTGTCTCAACGACAGTGTTCAACATCTACGCTAACTCAGACTCAGCCTTCCACCTTGCCCCTCGACACACTAGAACTGTAAGGCATCAGAAGAATAGGAGACTCGTATTTGAGGGAACAAGTTCTGATCGTGACTCTTATGCATCGGGTACCTTATCTGATGATTTGCCTGAGTCACCCCTTCAACTTCCAGTGGAAGAAGAGGCTCCAGATAAAGAAGATGTTCTCTGCATGTTTTGTGATGGGGTCTTCGCAGATGACTGCAGGGGAGAGCTGTGGGTATGGTGCGAGATGTGCGACCAATGTGCACATAGTGATTGTCCTGAGGCTGAAAAGGATAATTCTTAAATGTGACTTGTCGCTGAAATGTTCATTTAAGTGGAATTTACATTTTGTATATCTTCTGTTTATAAGTAACCCTATTTTGTTCATTATTAACCTCTACGTGACTATTGTGCAATTAACTGAGTTTCCATGGACTGTGTTGTCTTTAAACAATTAAAATCTTATGTAGAATGTTAGGGGTTCATATTACCAGCATGTATGGGTCAGGAGGTACTTTCGAGGTTTGCAGAACAACTTGTACCATACCATTTGTGTGTTCATTTAAATTTCAATAAAAGTATGGAATGTATGGGTGATACGTTAATGAAGTTATCCAAGCCTCAAATAATTGAACAAAGCTGTAAATTGAAATGTGACTTAAAAAAAAATTAGGGTCCATATTAACACCCTTTCCTCGATTAAATAAATAAAGATTTTATGTTCTCTCATTACTATACGTACTGTATCTGCTTTACTTAAAAAAAATTCTGGCCTAACAGTTTTTTTATATTTAAATATAAACATCAAATAAATAAATTAAATAAGTAAAGTTAGCAAAAACTTCAAATTGCTGTTTTTCACATAGGCACAATACCGAATGAAAAATGAATTTAAATCCATATTTCTATAAAAAAAATATCATTGGAATTCCTTAATCAATTTATTGGGAATAATTTGCAAAAGGTCTAAATGGCGTATGTTTTACACGTAAATACACTTCTTAATGAGAAATTATTATTATTTTTAATCAGATTATAAAGGTTTTCAATTTGGTATATCCTATATCAAAAACATGATCACTGGCTAGTAGAAATCCCTGAATATTTTAATGACTCAGTATTATATATTTTCGGGATACGTGGATCATTTCTTTCGTTTAACAGGGTTTCGTAATATTTTATCGGGATTCAAAATTAAAGCCTTGGTAGTTCGTTTATCATTATCGGGCGTACATTTGGTGCCGTTTCATGAATCTTAGTTGGTGTTACGCGTCAACATTAGATTAGAAGCCTTTTCAGATCGCG
>NQII01006514.1:0-11610 GCA_002778355.1 Clitarchus hookeri
ATAGGTGGGGAATGTAGAAACTGAATTTGGGAAATGCTGATGGGGAACCTTGTAGAAGGCGTGCCAGTGACAAGGGGGGAAGTGGCTAAGGAGGAGAGTTGGAAAGGGGAGATTGTAGAATTGATGATAAGGAAAGAGAGGGAAATGACCCACAGGATTGAGAGGGTGGAGGGAAAGGTCCGGGATGAGATGGGTAAGTGTAGTTTAGCAATAAGGGTAGAGAAGTTAGAGGAAGAGTTGGAAGGCATTAAGGGTGAGTTAGGCAAAATGCAAGCTTGTCTACAGAAGGAACTGCAGGGAGGAGAAGGGAGGCAGAGATTGAGGTGGTAAAATTGAGGAGGATAGAGGAACTGGAGACAGTAGAAAAGGAAAAGGCAGTAGGTGACACTAGGAATCAAACAAGGATAGAGGAGCGGAAAATAGTAGCAAGGGATAAGGCGATTTAGACAGCAGGAAGCAAACAAGGATAGATGGGCGGGAAACAGTATGTAGGGAACAGGCAGTGGTGGAAGGCAGGAAGCAGTATGTTGAGGCTTGTAGGAAAGTGATTTAGCAAAGGCCATCAGGTAGGAAAAAATGGACAGTTCATGGCCGGAGGGGAAGAAAGAGGGCTGGTCAAAGGAAAGGTAACAAGGGTGGTGCAGGAAGTGGCTGGTGGCAGGGATCAGGGAAGAGGTGAAGTAGACAAGGGAGGCAGGTGGTTGGAAGGAACACAAAGCAGGAAATGGTTGTAGAAAATGAACCAGAGGTGGTTTTTCTAGGCAACTCGATCGTTAAAGGGGTGGAGTTGAGGGAAATCAGGAAAGGAAATCCTAATAAAGCAACTTTTGGCATCGCAAAAATCAAGAACTTGGAGGAAAGAGTCAATAGTATTAGAGGTAGCAGGGTGCCAAAGGTGGTTTTAATTCATGTGGGGGGGGGGATGACCTGTCTCAGAAGGAGGTAGGGCAAGCGGTAGAGAGGGACCTCAGGGGGTTACTATGTAAAGTACAGGAGAAGTTCCCAAGAGCTAGGGCAGTAGTTAGTGGTATGCTGGTTAAAAAGGGAATAACATACAGGAAGGCAGTAGCAGCAAGTGGGGTTTATGAGAGAGTATGTAGGGATTTGGGGGCTACATTTATAGATATAAGGAAATGGGTAGGCTGGGAAAGTGTAGGAAGGGACCAGGTACACCTGACAGAGCAGAGAAAGAGAATCCTAGAGGATCTGCTATGTAGGGAAGCAGTTGGCTGTTTAGAGAAGGCCAGGGCTGAGCATCAAGTGCTTAAATAGTAACCAGTGAGGGACAAGGAAACAGAAGTGGAGAGAAATGGAGAGGTAAGCACTGATGAGGCCACAGGGGTAGAGTGAGAGGGTAAGCATAGTAGGAGGGTAATGCAGCATCTTAGCATAAAGTTTAATGGAGGTGAACTGTAGGAGTGTGTACAGCAAGCTGGAGGACTTCTGGGGTAAGGTAGAAGGGTATGAGGCAGATATAGTGGTAGCTGTGGAGACTTGGCTGAATGAGGAAGTGCTTGACATTGAATGTAGGCAGGATAAGTTCAACATCTTCAGAAGAGACAGGGATGGGAGAGGAGGAGGAATAATGGTGTGTAAGGGAGGGGCTGAAAGGGTCTGTAGAATGGATTAGTGAAAAAGTTGAGGTGATAGAAATTAAAATAAGTGGAGGTTGTAGTAAGAGGATTACTTTGCTGGCTGGGTATAGGCTACCAGGACAGGGATGGAAGGCAATTGAGATGATCAAGGAGAGGGTTGATAGACCCCAAAGGACAGGCAGCGAGTTGTTGTAGCAAGTGATCTGAATATGCCAGATGTGAGATGGACTGAGGGTGCAGAAAGGATGGGCAGCTTGATGCAGAGAATGGCAGCGCAGTTAGTCAACAGAGGCTTGGTCCAGGTGGTAGAAACACGTACAAGGTGGAATTAAGAGGGTGTTGGGTCGGTGCTGGATGTGGTGTTTGTCAGACCTGGGAATGCTGCAGTTGGTATCATAGTATTGGATGGCATAAGCGATCATGATATTCCTGTTGTGGAAATTGGGCTTGGCAGTATGAGGGAAGAGCAAACTGCAGATAGGTTGGTGTGGCAGTATGGGAGAGGAGACAAGGAGGGGGCAGGAATCTTCCTGAGGGATAGGTTTGAAAAGTGGTCTATGGAGGAAAGTGTGGAAGGATTATGGGAGGAATTTAGAAGAATAACAGAGGTTATGTTGGAGGAATTTGTGCCAAAGAAAAGATTAGGGTCTAGGGGAGATCCATCATATTATGGACAAGAGATTCAAAAAATGTAGAGGAAGTGTAGAAAATTACATGCCAAGTGGAGAAATGAAGGAATTGTTAAAGTAGTTTTAAGTGTTGAGTAAAATTCTTTGATAGCGCCACTATTCAGTTCTATCTCTATGGTTTCTTCTTTGTCACAGTAATATTTTTACTGTGACAAAGTTGCTTCAAGTTTTTTCTTCTATGCTTATCTTGTTTATGTGTGTTGTGTTGTTCATCCAAGACAATGTTTGTCCGATCTTTTATATAATAAAGTGCTTTTAGTATTCAAGGTATTTTACTTCAATAGGAATGACTAGAGCTAAGGAATTGATGAAACAAATGGGAAGGGAGCTTGAAAGGATGATCAAACAGGCGAAGAATATATTTTTAGGGAAGATGATTGAAGAATGAAATTAATGGTGAAAATTGTTTAGGTATGTTAAGTAGGTTAGGGGGGGGGGAGGAAAGGATACCTCTGCTGAAAGGTAGGGATGGCGGGACTGCATCAAATGACCAAGAAAAATCGGAGATGCTGCAAGGCCAGTACCTGTCAGTGTTTGAGGCAAAGGAGGATTGGAATAGAGGCTAAAAGAGATTCGGGGTTGCTTTGCAAGTTCAAGATGAGGGAGTGGGAGATAGCAATGGTAATCAGGGGGTTGAAGAGCAGTAAGGCAGTGGGACCGGACGGGATAGGGAACACAGCGCTTAAGTTTGGTGGGAGAGAGTTAGTTAAATATTTAGAGGTGTTTTTTAGCAAGTACTTAGAGGGTAAGTTGCCACAAGGTTGGAAGGATGCGTACGTTGGTGGTCCCAATACACAAGCAGGGTTGATAAAAAATACAGCCTCCACTTGACACCAGCTGTGACGAAAGGATACATAAACAAAAAGTAACCATTGGCACTACATTCGTCAAACTGTCAAAATTTTGCCAAGTTACAGGAGACAGAGAGTAACCAGTACCTAATTGCACTCAGATGGGGAAACACTCCTGTTACTACTTCAGGATAGAAAGAGAAGGAGAGGTCAAAAATATTGAGCAAATTCAATATTACAGTAAAGTTAAAAGTATGGGCAATTTCATTGTCTTTATAATGAGCTTCATGCACATGAGGATAAGTTTTACTAGTATTTCAGAATGTCCATGTCATCATTTGATACTTTTCTTTGCTCTAAATATCACATACGCCAATGTTCCAGTTACTAAGATTACCATTCCCCGAATGTAAATATTATCGCTCATTCAACATTAATTAACTCCATCTTATTCTGGCGGTATGACCGTGGAGAGTCAAATTATATACAGAAGCAGATGTAAATGCATTGAAGCGTTCTGTGACCTCATTTCTAGAATTCTGCTACTACTTGCCGAGATTTATAAATAATGGCTATGACGACATACTTGTCACAGCAAGAGACGCAGCCTTGTGTATTATAGAAACAGTTCCGGGGCATAAGGTAGAAAAGTAACTAAAAATAAGGACTGTTCTGCCAGATGTTTGAGAATCCATTACGTCACAGCAGCTGTCGGCTCTGTTTGGGCTATATATTTCAAATATGCCTATGACTTCCATTTTGAAATTTTGAGAAAAAAAAAANAGCTGTCGGCTCTGTTTGGGCTATATATTTCAAATATGCCTATGACTTCCATTTTGAAATTTTGAGAAAAAAAAAAACATTTATATCTCAAAGAGGGTATCAAGTCCTCAAATTGATTTGAGGTATTGACGGCCATATTGCGTTTATTATACAAAATGAAAATTTAAATTCTTGGTTGTTAAGAATAAAACAATTGATATTGTACCAAAATAAAAAAGCATTTGAAATTGATTTATTTGAATTAAATACAAGTACCAAGTTCAATCCCACGNGATATTGTACCAAAATAAAAAAGCATTTGAAATTGATTTATTTGAATTAAATACAAGTACCAAGTTCAATCCCACGTAGTGTTACAATTAAAAAAAACTGCTACAAAATACTGAAAACATTTCCAGATACGTACGAAAAATGACAGATCCATAAAAAATCAGGTGAATTTGAATTACATATTGTCTTATAATTGTTATTGATCAGCAATTTTGTTCAAGTGTGTGGTATTTTCCCGAATTTGTAAATGGCCATTTTTAGAATATTGTACTCAATCGAGGGGTCAAGCTGAAAACCATGCCTNGTATTTTCCCGAATTTGTAAATGGCCATTTTTAGAATATTGTACTCAATCGAGGGGTCAAGCTGAAAACCATGCCTGATCTTAATTTATTTATAAGTCATTAATTTCTCCTCTGTGTCTGGGAATTTTTCAGACTTTATAGACAGTTTATAAGAATGCAGACTCTCTGAATGACAAACTGGATATTTACATTTACTTACAGGTCATTCATAATATTTTCCTTTCTTTTATATATATAATTATGCACCTTTCCCAATTGTTTCATCTTTAAAACTATTAATTTTTTTTTCTTTCAAAATTATTATTACTAAACTAAATTATTGTGTGGCTGAATTGAGTGTCAAATCATTCTAGTTGCTTTTGTCTTGAAATTTTACGATGCAGGACGTAATCCCTTGCACGGCCCTCGAGATGCTCTAATGTCATAAAGGTGGCCATCTGGTGGGACATGTGTTTTGTGTATTAGATATGTATAAGCGAGGGAGCGCTAATGCAACGCAGGCATAGGTACTCGTAAAATGTTTCGTAGTCTCAGTGCACATGGCATTCAACTGGCATGCAGTCATTTCTTTGCTAACGCACCTTTCATTTCAGTTCCTATCGTTTTATACTGTAATAATGACTTTAAATAAGTAAATAATAAAATTTTAAATACACTTAACAGTAATGTTCATACCTAAAATTGATAGTGAATAAAAAACAATATTTAGGGTAATTCATTATTTTAAAAAAAATACACTATACCAAAACATAGAAACCAGGAGGTGTACACAAATGTGTAACCTTTTTAAGTGATATTTGTAAGCATACAGCAAGTGTACACTTGGAAAAGTTTTCAGCTGAAGCTCTGCACACCTTTTGGCGACCCATGCAGGCAGCTCCTTTTATCATCAATTCCCTTGCACAGCCACCTTATGTAAATTATAACTTTGTGTTTGTTGATGTAGGGTCTTATGGAAAATCGTCTTTATTCCAGCATTTTCGCCAACAGCACACAATACAGCTCACTGTGGGCAGTGTAACGACGCAATATATTAATTATCGGGATACTTGATTAAATTTCTTTCGTTTTGAGAGGTTTCGTAATATATTTGATCAGGATTCAAAGTTCTTGCCTTGGTTGTTCGTTTATCGTGGTTGTTATGTTTATCGGGAATCTGCATTAAGGTTTGACAAGGGAAATATGCTAATTTACCCCATGTATCCTGTACATATTGTGACCTATTTACTCAATTGCATGGTCCTTCATATAAAAGAATTGTTTCTCAAAATAAAATCATAAATTAATCTCTTACATTTTTACTGTATAATCAAAGTATTAAAAAATGAAATATTTAAAAATTAAGTATCTATGTTATTAATCTAAATTGCAGTCTGCCTGCCTTCATTAAATTTTCTTTCTTTTTCTTTTCCTTGCCATTCTCACTTTGTCTTTCCATTTCCTTCCCTTTTTCCTCACGACCGTCCTCATACTGTACTTCACTCTCTTCGCTTTCCGTACGGTTTTAAATCTACCCCTCTTATTCATTTTCTTTTTCCTCACTACTTTACTGACCCTTTGTTTCCATCTTTGCTTTCTCCTTACAAAACATTTCCTGAACACCACATAGTGTTTCACTCTAGGATACCCCCTACTCTCACAATAACCTTTTACTGTGCTCTCAGCAAATCTTGCCTGTTGCAACTTAACAGCTGATACCAATCGCAGCTTTGACTCATTATAAATATTTTGTTGTACCCCCCAAACCTGAAGTCTCCCTTCCTGTATTACATTTCTCATCGGCCTACTGACTTCACAACTGTTTGGTACACTCTTCTCAACATTATCAATCTGCCTCTGCAATTGATTCTCTCTTAATTTACCTCCAGTATGACCCTCTTGGCTTATACCTTCTGCATTTCTACCCTCAGTATTAAACTCTTTATATTCATTGTCACAGCCAATATTAACTTCATTGTTTACGTTATTACTGTTTTTATTATCATTACTTGCGGCCATTAATGTTGATACATTTTCTAACCTATTCTTTTCTGATCCAACCCCCCCAGTTTTCTATCCTTGTTATTAATATTTTAATACCTTTATTACTCTATTGTGCTACTTGCCTAATTTTGTGTTTAAGCTCCTCTGCAAGCCCCTGTTGTCCTTTCCGTATTGCCAACAGGATATTGTACATTTCTGCTGACCATGTACAGTGCGTTTCATGTCGGGCACTTTTTTATCTTATTTTGTGAAAACTGTCCTGACAATTGAATGAGAACTGTTTTATTAAATGATAACTAAAACTACAAAGTAATAAACATGATACAGGACTTAATTTACAGTAGTTTTGGGGCCTTTAAAAGTTTCCTGCTTCTACCGATTGAGCTAACTGAGCTGTAACTTCCACTCGTCATACCAGGCGCTGCATCGTTACAGCAGAACAACTGGACATTCCTACTCCTACTGCAGATTGTGCTTCAATTTCTGTAATGAACAGATCAGTATCAAACGACTGCATGACTGTACTGAGCTAGCTACCCGACAAGCTGATCATGGAGCTACAACGCCACTAGTGGTTAGCGTGTGGTTTGTGTGTAAAGGAAAAACACTGCATTCGGTGGCGGGGACCGATGACTGCTCGGTGTTTGCAGTCAGTCTGTGGTCGAACAAACGCCCGTATGTAAAGGCCAGGACGTTGTCCATTTCAATACATGTGCAACTACTGGCCGTCTGCTTTGACCACTTTTTGCAGTCCAACTCGACCACAGGAAAACCCTTGTGTGTAGGGTCGCCAACAGCAGGTAATATAATTTAAAAAAAAACATTAAAATCTAATTATTATTTTCCTTATTAAGAATATAAAAACTAAACCAAGAAGAAAATACTAATTAAATGTGTGCTCTTATGTCAACACATACAAAACTCCAATTATATATCATGGATCAAAGGATTTGATCAGACATTAGCTACTTACTAACCTTCTGCTTGAAGTTGAAAAAAATTGTAGTAAGACTATCCATGTCCTCATACCAGTACAATGGACATAACAGCAGTGTAACAAAGATACTACAAACTTCAGAACTGTACTCTCTTTTATAATAAAATATTTTTTTTTAATATCAATTTTATTTTCAATTTTAAAATCAACTATCTTCCAGAAACTAAGAAAAAGTGCATATCTATAAGTTTAACCTCTCACCACTAAGAGAAATCAAACCTCATAACATTATCAAAGAATAGAATAATAAAATTTTAAGCAACCAACACTATCAATAAAATGTAACTATGACAATATAATTTGCACTCATAAATTATCCTTTACAAATTTTTATAAATATTTTTTTAATTAACTGACAAGCATAATATTAATTCAATAAAATGTATCTGCACCACTGTAACTACACGTTACAAAGCAAAATATTTATAGATCAAGACAAGGGTGCAGTGAAAAACAACCAAGTTACACGCAAAATAAAATAAAACAAAAACAAATAGGCCTATGAAAAATTGAACAAGCATGCACAAAACAACCCAATTTGTAAACTGCACAAATAAGATGTCAAGAACCCTAGACAGCATGCAGAAAATAACAATTTATCTCTCGATATGTGTAACCTGGTTCTCAGTTTATTAAATACAGTATCTCCATGCCAAGAGTATTATAAAAATGGAAAGAATGGCAATACAGAAAGCAATAAAATAATCAAAAAAGCAAAATATTTAATTATAAAGATTGACTCGGTCAAAAACAACCACGCCACATACAGGGAAGACACAAGTACAAGAAACAAGAAATAACAAATATGAACGAATAGACTAAAAAAACATAATTCACAACGGCACTGCATTTTGAAAGCTTATATCTGTTGATCTTTCCTCCCTAACCATTTGCTGTAATTCCTGAACATCACCAATGGCAGGTCAAAACCATATAATTTTTACTGTGGGAGTACCTGGATAAAAAGTGCTCATTATTAGTAATTTTATTCAACCATGCAACCAATAAGAGGCAAGGTGTGCATCAATGGGAGACTAGCTATTACCTGATAGGTGGGGGTATCTGGGAAAAGTGGGGCTGCCTGGTAATATTAACGTATTTAGTTTCTTTTGTTCTTTTTCTGAGAATTCTTGCCGTTTCACTATTGGTAACCAAATTTCCTTCATTTCAGTGCTCTGTTGGCTGATGATATTTTCACTGCAAGCAGTTAATGCTTTCGTATGAGTTTTGTTCTTTTGCTAGTGGAGCTGCATTGTCCGAAAGAATCTTGCAGTTGGTGGCCTATGCATGTTTTGCCAGTTGCTGCTTTCTTATTCAGCTTCAGCAATGGAGAAAATGTAAAGAATTTCTGAGTCTTAATTCTAAGATCTCTCAAAATAGAAAAATTAACTCTAAACTAGTTATATTTTATATTATAGTAACACATACCGTAACATTTTAAATTACAAAACAAACAAAGACCAAAAGTATAGTGTACTGCTTTGATGGCGTTGCCCTAGGTACATTTTCAGTGCATTAAATATAAGCTGGTCTGCCTTTATTAAATCAGTTCAGTAGATGCATAAAATTTTGTTTGTTACCCAGTTACAAGCGGTGGCAATTTATCACTGTCCATTTTTTTTGTGTGTGTTGGGTCCTGCAGCCTTCTAAGCTGACTCCTGAGGAACGCACATCAACACTGTCACCTCTGCTAAGCAGTGGGTGGTCAATTGTCGAAGCCAGGGACGCCATACACAAGGAGTTTTCATTCAAAGACTTTAATGAGGTATGTACTGTGCTAAGTAAGTTGGCATTTTACTTCACGCTAGTATGCACAGAGGCCATTCTTACCACAGAGAGCTTTGACTTACTTTGGTACAAGATTAGTGCATATGCCGGTACATTTAGTTGTGCCATGTGGTACTAACATTTGTGTACTGGGAAAGTGAGCTACCATGTTTGGACAATTACTGCGAGATAATTTTTGGTGTACAGTGTAAAGACACAAGATCAGGCTACAAGACAAGAGATCATACACATAACGCAAGGAGCACTTTGCCACACATTGAATTTGACCANGCCATACACAAGGAGTTTTCATTCAAAGACTTTAATGAGGTATGTACTGTGCTAAGTAAGTTGGCATTTTACTTCACGCTAGTATGCACAGAGGCCATTCTTACCACAGAGAGCTTTGACTTACTTTGGTACAAGATTAGTGCATATGCCGGTACATTTAGTTGTGCCATGTGGTACTAACATTTGTGTACTGGGAAAGTGAGCTACCATGTTTGGACAATTACTGCGAGATAATTTTTGGTGTACAGTGTAAAGACACAAGATCAGGCTACAAGACAAGAGATCATACACATAACGCAAGGAGCACTTTGCCACACATTGAATTTGACCAAAAATTTTAACAAAATCCTTTGAACACAAAACTCAGCACAAAAAAACAAAAACCTAACACATTTGTAACAGTAGCATTCTAAGGGGATGTATCTTTANGAACACAAAACTCAGCACAAAAAAACAAAAACCTAACACATTTGTAACAGTAGCATTCTAAGGGGATGTATCTTTACAACATATCCAGAAAATATGCAAATTTTCTAGAAATTTGTGTGACAGGATAAATTCTAGTTTTTTTCCTTAGTTTTTGTTTTCATAAAAAATTTAATTTTGGAAAAAATCAAACAATAAATTAATTGGTAGTATTTTTTTTAACAATTCCTTATCAGTGCTTTATTTTACTATGAGTTTTTAAATTCAGACTCTCTTTACAAAAATAAAATTTGCATAGAAATACTAGTTTATTGGTACTGTTGTATTGTTATATTGAGAAATAGTGACTAACTTTTTTTGGGATTATAGGATTCAGGTTTTTACTTACAATGATATACAGGAAGTTCAGAAATTAAATTCCCAAACTGCAGGATGTGATTCTGTATGAAAAATAGTCGAAAATATATAGTGCACCATATACCTAAACTGAATATTAAAGGAGATATGAGCCTATGAAAATTGTGTTTTGAAAGCATATTTTTGCTGAATGCCTTGTACAATGCCTACAAAGTCCGCAGCAAAAAGGTGACTTATGCTTCCCATGTTGCAGTGACACATGCGTAATACTGGCCATCCTCTGTATGTGGGCACTGTTCGGCTTGAGGAAGTGATACATCAGCTCATCGACGAAAAGCCCTCCACTAGTACACTCTCCATAGTATGCCAAATGGGCATGTTCCATTTAACCGTGTGGGATGTAATGTGGATAAATCGCAGTCATCCCTACCGCTGGCAGAAAGTACAAGGCATTCAGCGAAAATATGTTTGCAAAACCCAATTTTCACAGGCTCATATATCCTTTAATATTCTGTTTAGGAATATGGTGTCTTGTATATTTTCTATTTTATTTTTCATAAGGAATCACCTCCCGCAGTTTGGGCGTTTAATTTCAGAACAGCCTGTATAAATTGTTGTATAAACTCATTTTCTGCCTTTGGTTTTTTACAAATGAATGCACGTGGTCACTCTTTTTCTAAATAGTGAATGGCCTGAGAATGATCGGAATTACAGTATTGCACTACAGTTAAAATCACAAAAAGTTTGAAGTATTACTTATAGTTCAGTCAGTTTATATTTTACTAGCAAAAAACTTACCAATAGTAAAAGAAAATTGCTAAGCCAATATCAAATGTACCTCTAAGTTCAGCTGCATGCTAGTGTAATTGATCAACTTTTGGACAGATTAAAAGCTCAGAAAGTGACAAAACTGGTAACAGTTCAGACAAACTTATATTTGAAACAACCTTGCAATGTTGTTTTGAAAGTTAAATGGCAAAGGTGTGGTAGTATTAATTAATTTGGTAAAACTTCTCTGGACTAAAGTGACTATAAAAAGTAACCAAAACAAGAAGTTACTGATATAACTAACGAGTTTGACGTGTGACGCCTTTTGGAATAGAAGCCTCGCTCACCCCCTTTGCGAGCGCCTCCCAGTTGACACGTGTCACGAGGCAGGTGGCAGATCGCAGTTACACGTGTCCTGCTGCTTAGGCCTCCCTACCACCCTCCCACCCCTTACGCCTCTAGCAAGCCCGTGAGATTTGTTGAGCGCCGAGATATCACGAGATAGAGAAACGCAGTTTGCCTAAATTCAGAAAACAAGCACCGCGAAGAAATAGCTGACAGAGTAGCTAGGGGCAAGGTGCTACCTCCC
>NQII01006514.1:13239-29444 GCA_002778355.1 Clitarchus hookeri
AAAAAAAAGAAAACTGCTTTTTGTTCTTCTATGGCGGACAAAGTTCTTAACAGCATACTGTTGGCTAAATCTGGTTTGTCGAAAGTGCTACGAACAAAATTTTGATGTCAGTTTCTTGAAAGTTGCAAAATCTGCTAAGAGTATTTCATTGCAGAAGTAACACTCATAAGAGGATAAGAATTGTAAATATTTGTGTTTTGTGGGTTTGGTTTATTTTAAGGAAAAAAACTTTGGTTAATAAGGTAAATAATTATCTCTGGATTCGAAATTTTGACCAGTGTTGTGTTATTGATGTTTTGTATGTTCGGTACCCATTATGTGCAGAAATGATCAATGTTTGGAAATTTGTACCATTTCAAAACTTGGCAGCTAAGATAATTAATGCTTCTAATGAATGTTGTTAGTGTACAAAATTTGTTTGAATTTTGTTGAATTGTTTTATAGGTACAAACATACTAAACTAAATTTAAATTGTTCATATTAACACCTTTAGGAAAAGGACTGTTGCACCTGAAAAACATCAGTTTATATACCATTTTTGATATATGGCATAAAACCTCCATATTTTTCATGTTACAATCTTCACAGATAGATGACAAAAAAGTTATGTATTAGCATATTTGATGATTGTATACTGCCAGTATACAAAGTTAAGTTGAAATTGATTACATAGTTTCGTAGATGTAGCACACTTAAGTTAAATTATTTTCTAGCTGTCATTCTGAATTTAATTGTCTGTTACACAAAAAAAATTGTATATTAATTTGGCCTACCACATAAAAACTCCTTTGCCAAATTTGGTAAGAATGGGTTGTTGTTTCCTGAGATGTGATATAAAACTTTGTTAATGTGGCACTATCTTACAAAATGGCAGCAAAATGAGGCTCTGTATAGACAGATTTGATGGTTATAAAAGATACTGCTAGCATTCAAAGTTAAGTTTGAATTTGTTTCGTTAATAAAATATACTGAGCTAAAATATTTATGTGGCCATCATTATGGAAATAAGTGCTGTGACCTACTTAAACATACCAGTTCACACCACCTGCTGCAGTACTATTTGTTTGGCAAATTTGGTAGACATATGTCAATTTTTTAATGTGGTATATCTTACAAAATGGTGGACAAAAGATGCTCCGTGTAGACACATTTGATAGTTGTAATATATACACCAGCATACAAAATTAAGTTGGAATTGATTGCATGGTTTTGACGACAAAGCATTTTAGGCCAAGATGGCTATATAAATGACATTTTGAAAATAAGTGTGTGACCTGTTTAAAACATATAAATTTACATCACCTGCCACAGTGCTACTTGTGCCAAATTTAGTAGAAATCTGTCAATTTTTCCCAAAGATATGACAAAAAATGTATTAATGTGGCACTGTCATACAAAATGGTGGACAAAAGTTGCTATATGTTGGCATATGATGCTTAACTACTTCCAGCATACAAAATTTGGCCAAAATTTGTTAAGTGGTATTGTAGATATACCAAATAAACCTAAAATATTTGCATAACCGCCATTTTGAAAGAAAAAAAAAGTACCTAATAAAGTTTATTCACATGCATATACGTGGCTTATCATAGTATTACATATGTGCAAAATTGGGTAGGAATTGGTTTAATAGTTTTAAAGATATAATGTTAAATCTTAATTTTTCATTTGGTGCTATCTTTTAAAATGGCCGACCAACATTAATATACATTTCAAAATTTAATGCTTAAACGATGCTCTGCCAGCATACAAAATTTTGTTTAAATCAGTTAAATGGTTCCAGAGACATGCCATACCACCCTAAATATTAAAACATTTGCCATTTTTAAACTAAGTGCCTGGCATGGTCGTAAACTATAAAATTCAGGTGTCCTTACTAAGTACTGTATGTGTACCAAGTTTAGTGAAAATTGGTTGGTGCGTTCAAAGATTGAAAATGGGTGGGGGAGACATGCTCACACACACAGACAGGAAAATATCTCGTAAAACCCTTTCTTTCCTTCAGAAAGTAGACTAAAATTGGATGCAATGTATGGATGAGGAACAAAAATGCAGTAAAATAAAGTGATAAAATGAATAAGCACATAGTAAATGGAACAAGAGAGAACAATCTAGTTCGACAAGGAGTAACACAAAAGCAATGAGGACAACACATACAAATGGATTAAAAAATGATAATGATTCAGTCCAACAACAAATGACACAAAAACAACAAAGACAGCACCAGTGTAACCAGACAGCAGCAAAAGCAGCAAAATTTTCATATGCTACACAAAACAGCAAAAAGTCACAAATATATAAATGTGACAAATTGGGAGTTATTTACTTGAGCTTTTTTACCCCAGCCGTAGTAGGAAACCTATCCACCAATGGAAGGGTTATACCTGAGATTATAGCTGCAGTGTGATGCAGCTCTTATTGTGAAACATGTTAGTTAAAATAGTTGGACATAGAGTGCACCCACCATCAAAGCAGAAACCTTCACATCCACAACTGGAACACCCAAACAGCCCTGTCTATTGACTTTCGGATAGATAACTGTGCTGACAAGTCAGCTCAGATTAGAGATGGGTTGTTACAGCTATTTTCTGTACCTGTTCGGAACTGATACAGATACAGACCTGTATCTGATACAGGAATTTCTGAGCTTCCCGTGTGTATAGCTGCTTCGTGAGTCTCTCAAGTAGCGGGCGTGTTCTTAGGTACACAGTATCAGGTAGGTGTGTTAAGTACATGTTTTGAGTTGATGTTTTGTGTGTTATATTTTATTTTACAGTGAAATAAAGTATGGATAAGAACAAGAGCATAATAAGAGATTTAATTTTTGCTCAAATGTTTCAGAGAGGTTAATGAACTTGCAATATGTAAATTGTGTAAATGNCATAATAAGAGATTTAATTTTTGCTCAAATGTTTCAGAGAGGTTAATGAACTTGCAATATGTAAATTGTGTAAATGAAAACTATGGGGAGGTGTGTTTTTTAACACAATTGGAAATTTATTGTATCAGAATTATATGGAACAGCAGAAGTAACATACTGGTGGCGATTGTTAAACTGATACCAAATGTGTATGATACTTCGGCAGTGTACTTGATACAAGTAGGTATCAGATACAAAGTAGCGGGTTGATACTCTGTGACCCACCTCTAGCTCAGATATTCCTTTGTGATCCCTGCTCACACAACAAATAACCAGTCTCAAGGTATTAAGTGTATAGAGTTCAGAAATATCTATTCAGGAGATTATTATTTTTAGAAAACCTTACAGCAAGTGCTGGGCAAAGAACGAGTCCAGCCCTTCTGCTCANCTATTCAGGAGATTATTATTTTTAGAAAACCTTACAGCAAGTGCTGGGCAAAGAACGAGTCCAGCCCTTCTGCTCGTTGCTACCTCGTCACCCAGAATAGTGGTGATGCAAGAAGATCCAAGGCTCGCACGTGTGACGTAGTCTTGATAGTCTCATTGTGCAGTATGCATGCACTGTGAACCACCACCACACAGTATGCTCTCTCTCGTATCCTTTTGATGTCATATGTCTGCCAGGGCCTGCCAGTACAACAGGTGACCCTCTCAACCACCTGACTGAGGTGTGGAGAAAATTAACTCACTCTATGGGCTAAGCCCATCACACAGCTTATAAGTTGAACCTTCACTTTTTATAAATAAGCCTGGNGCTTATAAGTTGAACCTTCACTTTTTATAAATAAGCCTGGCTAGTTACCTACCTGCTTTAAAAAAAAAAAAGTATATTTTATATATTCTCTTACTTAATGTGTGATATTTATGATTTTGTGTGGTTTTTTTGTACAAGAATATGCCTTTTAATGTATGAATGCAAGTTTCCTCTCCCCCATTGTTTTCACTTAATTTTCATTTCAATTTGTTCTATTATCATGTAGACCACCAAAAATTCTTAGTTACAACAATAATAAAAAGGGTTAAGTAAGGGTCTATTAAATTCATAATTACGGTGTAAATTGTGTTTACGATTTAAATAATTTATGTGATAGTCTGTTTTTTCATAAATAAATTCAATATTAGCAATAATTATTTCACACTTGGGCAAACTGCCTACGTGTCTTCAGCACTTGTGTACTAGAGCTATGGGTATAGTCCATTCACAGTTACTTCCAACTTTCATAAAGTCTTTTTAAAGTTCTACTTCGAAGATATTCCTCCACCTCAGGCAAACAAAGCTTAAATGAGTGTAGAAAATTTACACCAAAGGGATAGTACACTGCATTTGTGCACACTCGGTGTAATAATATTTTGCACAACTATATCTTACTTGGCATTACCAATACTCCTATTTTCTTCTTGCTTTTATTCATATTAATTATACATTGAATATTGTAATTTATAGCCAAAGTATAAGTGAAAATTCAATTTAACACAAAATAAGGTACTGTTATGTTAACAAAAGTATGAAATGCTTGTGATAAAAGACACATTTAGGAAACAACCGAAGCACATCTTACATGGGATGGTTTTTGAAAGGTCCGATTCAAAAAGTGTGAAGAAACTACAAATAGTCTATAAGTGATTTTTTTTTTCAGGAATCTAACTTTCATTTGTTCTTTCAGCTACTCAGAAAGTTGCTTAATCATTATTGGAAAAAAAGAATATAACTTGTATAGGCCCAAGTGTCTTGAATTATTTTGTTTACCACATTTACTTGTTTTCAAGACTCACATTATTTCCGAAAATATTTTTGAAAAACAAGGGTGCTGCTTAGTACCATAAATTTTTGGCCCGGAAAAAATGTTGAATGCAACTCTACTATTTGTTTGAATAATTATTTTCAGTTTTTATGGCTACGACCACTCGTAGTACATACCGTTTTAAAAAAATTCCATGAAAGTTTAGAATAAAACAATTAAAGTAAGGTGTACTACTACGTGGAATTGGTTGCAGAAGTTAATTGTTCTACAGGCAGAATCCTATGCAAAACATGAAATATTGTTTTTCACATTTAGTAACAAAGCATGTTGCATTTATGCTCCGTAATGTGTAAAACATAGTCCAGAAAACAATGCAAATATCTGTGGTGGCCCATCAGGCAGATATGTGTGTGAAAACAGGACTTAGGGCGACATGGTGTATCCTTACCTGTGACGTGCAGGTATCTAGCGGGAAACCTAGCAACTGCACAGCCATATAGCGGCAAGTGTAACGACGACATGCTGACAAAACAGTATGGCCATCAGTCACATTTTCTTAGAATTTCATGAGATATATATACAGCTTTTTGAACATAATTTGCAGATTATCTTTAAACAAAAGCAATCCTTAAATGGTATAGCTAAAAAAAATTTGAATTACAGTTGCAATATTCTTTTAAAAATGAAGTCAATGTTACTCTAAAATAAATAGAGGTTGTTTATATTGCGATCCAATCTTCAATACAAAAATGATGGCTGTGATTAACGCCTCAAACGATTGTGTGTCCATCAGCCATGCCGTATTTGTTGAACAATGGGATTAAAACACAGTGCTTCATTTATTGCAAGATAAGAATGTGTGCATTATTTTGCTTTTTTGAAACAAATGTTGTTATTTTTGCACAATATAATGGAAATACGGTGGCTGGGAAGTCATTTGAAATCCATGAATCAAACTTGGGCTGCTGGAGAGAAGCACGCAATGCAATTATTTGCTTCCAAGAGCACAATATTCTCTTTTTACAGAGTGGAGTATATTTGTTTCATTTGTTTCAATGGAAAACTATTTCTATAGATGGCAAAATTAAAATTCCTTCAGAAATTGAATTCCGTACTAAACTGTTTTTACCTGTGGCCTCAATGTTTGTCCCATGATTTTAGAATCAACCTGTATATGTGTGTGTTTTTTTTTTTTTTTTTTTTCTCCTTTCCCAAAAACTAGGTGTAGCTTAGATTTGAGTAAATAGTGTCATCAGGAAGATGACTCTAGGCCCATATAGTAAACTTAATATTTAGTGTGCTTATACAGTTTTTTTTTAAATTATTATTCAGTTAAATCTGTTTTGTTTTAATGGCATGTTTAAGTAGTTTAAGCTATTTATTGGCACATAATCAACACATTTATCATTAGGAGAGGAGCAGAGGATGAATTGGCCTGTCATGAAGAACATCTCTAATTGTTCAGTTTATGGGTTTTAAATTGGAAATCGCACAATTAAATAATGTGTTGCCATTTATTTTGTAAATCGGTACTCTCAAGTTGGGTCAAATGGTTGTATGTCAGATTATTTGTGAACTTTAATTATTCACACATGCATCATCACCAAAAACTTACATTATGTTATAATCATCTTCCTCAACCATCATGATTATCATCAGTTATCACTTATAATCATATGCATTATATTTAGATTTGAGTGAGATTTAATGTTTTGGTAAGTCTTATTAATATTTTAAATTTTAGCAACTTCTATTGTGAAAGCAAGTGGAGCCATTTGATCCTTTAAATATTCTGTTTTTGGACAATAAATAAATTAATTATTTACACCTTGTGCAAGTTAAGTAGACCTTCGTAATACGACAACTGTGTCATACTACACTGTGCTTCAGCACAAAGGTGATGCAGTCAAATTAATAGTTTGACTTGCGTTAATCAACTATTGCTGTCTAAATTTGTGGCATTTTTTACCATATCGTAGCCTCGTATTCAGAAGCTGGGTAAGTCAACTTAGGTATGTCCACTTGCAGGCATTTGGCTTCATGACCAGAGTGGCACTGAAGGCAGAGAAAATGGACCATCACCCAGAGTGGTTCAACGTGTACAACAAGGTGAAGGTGACCTTGTCCTCGCATGACGTGAATGGTCTGAGCAAGCGGGACGTCCAGCTGGCCACTTTCATAGAGGACGCTGCTGCCAAGCACAACTGACCAGTGCTGTTTGTTTCATGTTTCAAGGCTGTTGTGTTCCTTGTTTGTTTTGTAAAAAAAAATGCCTAAGGTTTTATTTTGCAAGATTTTGTTTTTGGTAAATACTGTGTTTATTAAAAAAAATATATTTGTGCAAATTATTCAGGAAAGTGTACTTTCATTTAGCATGTACCACCCTACATATTTGGTACCTTGACACAATTAAGGATAACTCCGTTACAGCAGCTGCTCATAGAACAGTCTGAACTGACAAACTTCAGTACAGTAGACCTCGTATCGAAAACACATGTATCGATAAACCGTATCCACAGTTAATTTTCGGTGGTCCCGGCAAAACTCCTATATAAATAATGATAAAGCTACCCGCTTTTTATTGTTTGTAGACTATTGCGTCTATAAAAATATTTTTCGGTCCTGCCATTTAAGATTTCCTGCAGTGATTGTTTTTAGCTGGTTGTTTATGCAAACATCTAGTAACTGGTTGTGAAATATGTTGTGCGCGCCACCGTTTATCACTGCTCTGCCGGCATGGTGCAACAATTTTGGCTTGCTCGCTCCCCTTGCACACCTGACAAAAGGGGAACAAGTTACCCAGCGGCCAGCATGTCAACCTTGCATCCTCTCTCTCAGCCGTGCACCTTTCTTTCTCCCCTTACATGCCATCGAGAGAGGAAGCTCTCGTCTAGCAAATAAAAAGTGCATACTCTCTCAGCCACGTGCTCTTGCTGGCGATCATAGAAATTTCAAGATTATCAGTCGCACAAAATAGTTGCACCTATCATCTCTAGTATTTCAAAGTAAATGGTTTCGTCTGAAAATGTTACGCAATACATTTTGATGAGGAATTATTACTTGCAAGGATGTTTTCTTTTGTGATTAAAGGTCGTTTTTTCCCATAAAATTTGTTGGTGTTTAATTTTATCTGGCATAAAATCAACATTATTTTAAAACTAAATACTAATTTAACTCAATGGATAGCATCTTCGAGAATATGACAATATGCACAGAAGTATATACTTGACCTCCCCTTTTCGCCAAAAATGGTTTGAACGTCGAGCGACTTGTACATATTACCAAGTGTAAAGTTAATTTTCAGTAACTTCCTGTGGGGAAATTGGAGGATTTATAGTAATTTATTCCAATAGACATGCATTTTTTGAATAAACTTATATCCTGTATGGGCTTATTCGACACCTTTTGTTGTCGAATAATGGGTAAGCACTGCACCTGAGTGCAGCATAACTTGCGTCGTGTACGGGGAAATCTGAGGATGTGGTTTTATTCAAATGATTAATTATGAAAAACTGTGAATAAATAAATGTTAATCTCCTTATTGATTCATTTCTGTCTCAAAATTAAGTTTTTTGCAGTGAAACATAATTAATTGCTTTAAAAAAACAGACATTTTCCATATTGTTTCACTCCTGCTGCTTCCCCTGCCTCTCGCCAGCTGTGAACACGCTGCTGGTCGATAATCATTCCGCACATTCTCAGCTGATCGAGTACACATGGGACATTCCCAATTTGGCTTGCATTCAGTGTCATATTATTTTCATTTTCAGAGGTTTTGAAAGTTTTTGGTCGACTTGCATTCAGTGTTTGATTACCATCAATTATATACAGTATTTTGAGAAGTTATTTTCTTTATTTAAAAGAGTTTAGGTGAAATGTTTTTTTATATATATTATTTACAGTAACACTAATACAGCTACTTAAAAAAAATTATTTTATTGTGTTTATTAGCTAAACTTTATTCACAAATGATGTACATGTCAGAACCCTCATCTACTAAAATCCCGCATGTACAAAAAATTTTTGACAATTCCCTGGAAAACTGTAGATAGGGAGTTCTCTGTAATTGCTTTCTATCCCTCTACATGCCAGTAGCACATCTTATGGGTATCGCTAGACTGGTTTAACGTAATATTTAGTCCATGTGTTTGTAGAACTGATACGTCTCGCCTATACTTGATTTAATGTTATTTAAACTGAATGTATGCGTGCCTCCCCTGTTTGTGTAATACATGTCTTGTAATGTCCTGTTGCGGTTTCTTCCAACTTTTTTGAAACCCTGCTAAAGTTCTACTTTCTGGTTATTCCTCCGCATCATGCAAGCAAAGCTTAAACATGTCTGGAGCAATGCAACAAAGGGACAAGGCGCCACATTTGTGGGCACTCGGGTCAATAATATTTATGAGAACTATTTCTTACTAGGCATTCACGCTTATTTTCTCTCTGTTTTTATTAATATTGATAAAAATTAAATATGCTTTATAGATAAAATACAAGTAAAATTCCAATTTTGTCAAAAATAAAATACTTGTTTATAGAACTATAAAACGCTTGTGATGCATGGCATATTTAGGAAACAAACCAAACCCATCATACATAGTATTTTCTCAAAGGTTTGTTTCAAAAAGTGCGAAGAAACTGCAAATAGTGTACCTGGGAAGACAATGGATAAAGTTAACCTCCCAGTGCATTTGACCATTGCAACAGCATCTTATGTGGGGGCATTGCCCCTGGAAGTGACTTCTACATATAACATCTACAGAGCCTCTGCACCAACTTAGGTTGGGGGCTGGATGATGTTGGAGTTGTCAGGCTTTCTTGACTGCCTGCCTCCTCTGGCAAGAAGTAGAGAAATGGTAGGTGGGCTACTGGTGGAAGGTCACATGGACTGGGAGAAGATGTAGTGTAGTTGATATGTACAAGAGAATGTCAGAAGCAGAGCAACAGGTTTTTGGCCACCTTACCTGCGTGGTTCTTCCAGCTGTACAATTGCTATCTGTCACGGGACTTATGCTTCCGCCACAGAAGAACTAAAGTCTGGTACATACGAGTGTTGATGTGCGAAGTGTGGTGAGGTATTGGAGAGAGGTCCCAAATCCTTCTGAAAGGTAAAAGTAATTAGGACTTACCAGAAGTGTAACTGTAGTCAAAGCAACCCTACTAAAACTGCCATTCATCCAGACCTACTCTAACAAACTCGTGTCTTTAAAAGTTTGGAGCCTCTTAAAGTACGTAAAAACTCAAGCTTTCTGAAGTGAGTGGTTTCTGTGTTTGAGTAACTGAACCGATTGCTGAAAACTTGGACTGACTATACAACTACTTGTCCCCACACAACAGCCCAATAGGAAGAATTCGATAAAGGATATAAATTATAACTGAAACTTGTGGTCGTACTGAGTGAGTTTGTGAAAAGACTGAGACTGCAAAGTCAGTTATAGAAGACAGTATGAGAGGTGACATAATAATCTCTTGCACACATTACTGACCAGGACCGGGCATTGAATTTGGAAACCACAGAGCAGCTGTCTTCACGCTTTGGAGGCAGAAATGAGGCTCAGAGTTGCAGCCATCAGACTGATAAGCTATGGTGACAGTATCACCATGGTAATTGCTGTACATATACCATTACCTGCCATTGGCTGTTTGCCTTAAAGGTGGGTAGGTGATGGCTATGCTGCGACATTGACAAAATGGTTTGCAATAATCTTATGCATCTTGGGCAAAGTAAAACTGTCAGGAGTAATACATAGGTATGTATTTGTACAAGGTGAGTATAAAAGAGTACCCCAACTTTGAAGGTCTATAATATCAAAACCAAACAACCTACAACCTTGGTTGACTAATAAAATGAACCGTGGAACTGTGAAGTTTATTTACCACATCTTCATAAATGTTTAATGTGACCACCATTAGCGGCCCGAACGACATCTACATGATAATCAAACTCGTTCCACACTCTTGTCAGCATGTCCGATGTTACAGTTTGGATGGCATCTGTAATTCTCGTTTTGAGGTCGTCGATGTTAGCCGGCAATGGTGGACGAAACACTTGATCCTTTATGTATCCCCATAGAAAAATCGTACGGGGTAACATCCGGGCTTCTTTGGGGCCAGTGATGAAGAGCCTAGTCACCAGCTGCTCCTTGACCAATTCAACGTTGCAGCAACGTCTTGTTCCGGTATCCGCAAACAGCAAGGTGCCAATGGGGTGGCGCACCATCCTGCTGGAAAATGAAGTCCCCCCGCCGCCTCTTCTGAGGAAACAGCCACTCTGTAAGCATGTCCAAATAAGGAATTCCAGTAACAGTGGGCTCGTGTAAAAAGAAAGGGCCGAAAACAGTGTCTTTGGATACGTTGCAAAACATGTTCACTTTGGGGGAAACGCGCTCATGTTCGGTGGTTTCCTTTGGAGGCTCCTGACCCCATATCCGCACGTTGTGCCGGTTCGCCTTACCATTTGTATGGAACGTTGCTTCATCGCTAAAAACCAGCTTAGACATGAAGGCATCGTCTACCTTGTTCTGGGCACATAAAGGAAACATCAGACCGTCCCCTTCACATTGACGTGTCGAATGCGTGCTCGCTTTCCCCTCACCACCTCAAACCGTAACACCGGACATGCTAACAAGAGCGTGGAATGAGTTTGATTATCGCGTAGATGTCGTTCGGGTTGCTCATGGTGGTCACATTGAACATTTATGAATGTATGATAAACAAATTTCACGGTTCTATGGTTCATTTGATTGGTCAATCAAGGTTGTAGGTTGTTTGATTTTGATATTATAAACCTTCAAAATTAGGGTATTCTTTTATAATCAACCTGTATTATAGGTTGTTCATGGTAGATTAAGTGCTTTTGAAATTAACTTTTGAAAAAATGTTGCTGATCCTACTAGCTATTTTAGTGGGCACACTGACTGGCATGCGCCCCGTAAAGTTGGTAATGATGGAGGGAAAGTAATTCCATGTCTCAACGTTTAATTAAAAGCGATAACTGGTAGTGATGTGCGATTTTCATAGATACAATATTGCTATATATCACACCACAATAAAAATTGGGGCATTTTATTCTGTGGTATAAATTGCATTATATCACACTGCAATAAAATTTGCAACATTCATTACGATAAAAGTAATATAGCACTTAACAATAAAAATTACTACACATCACTCTTTGATAGAAGTTGCAGTGTTGTGCTTTAAATGTAATCTCGGTATATCTCGCTACATTGTAAAAATACCTTTCTGATCACAAGTTTATACAAAAAAGTTACAATGTACACACACCAAAACCCTGACCATTGGAAAAAATAAATAAAAGTCCAGTTTCCTAATATAATTTTTTTTTTTATTACAGAGTACGCGTCATAATATCAGAGCTGAATACAGATTCCAAATAGTCCCCAGTTCTTTATTAACCTGCAGAGATAAAAACGCATGTTGACAATGTTTCAGTACACAGACATGCCAGTACATTAAGAAATTAAGGCAGCGTGAAAAAAACACCCATATGGTTACTCCACATGCTACGATTTTTCTGGCCCCCATTGCCAGCATATGAAACTCTTTATACTCATAAATAATGCACATATAGTAAGTTTTGCATGGGGAAAAAAATTATATACCTTGCGGAGACGCTAGCGTAAAAGTACACCCACCACAGGTATAAAATCATAAAAAACCGTTACCTTCGGCAAACACATTTCTGTATTTTCATACATTTGTGTACGCTCGCTCCATTAAAAGATATATCTGATCCGTGGTAAAACACCCCCACCCTCCCCCTTGGAGACCCTACACTGCCACATGACTAGCTGAATGAAAAGTGACATGTGAACATGTTTATATGTGCTGCCTCTAATCCAGCAATAGTATTCACTCTTTATGAATTATGCAAATTATAACATAGTTTTATTCCCTAGATGCTAGTCCATCATACAGATTTATACCACAATACGAATTCCAGCAAAGACATGCGCATACAGCTCTCATTCACCACCCTTCAACCTTGTCGAGACACATAAGGAAAGACCATATTTCAGCCAGTGCATTACGGATACCATAAAATTTTAGAATTATGTTAATCCGTTTCGAATGTAGAAAATTAATTCTATGTACAATTTTTTTGTAAATAAATTCTGGTTCAAACTCCTCCATTTTTTTGTTTAAAAAAATCAAATTTAAATTTTTTTATTAATTCTGGCGAAACCAAAGATACTTTGTGAAGCTGTGAAACTAAGAAATAAGCAGGGGGAAAAATGNGAAAATTAATTCTATGTACAATTTTTTTGTAAATAAATTCTGGTTCAAACTCCTCCATTTTTTTGTTTAAAAAAAATCAAATTTTTTTTTTTTTTATTAATTCTGGCGAAACCAAAGATACTTTGTGAAGCTGTGAAACTAAGAAATAAGCAGGGGGGAAAATGNTTTTTTTATTAATTCTGGCGAAACCAAAGATACTTTGTGAAGCTGTGAAACTAAGAAATAAGCAGGGGGGAAAATGATCATGCGTGAAACACACATCTACACACAGAGTCTGAAATATCCAAATTGCAGGCGAGAATGATAGATGCATTAAAAAACTATTAATACAAGAGCATACTTAAAGAAGTGGTCAAGAGTCACATTACAGAAGTAAACGAGAGGCACGTGTAGTTGTGATCTGAGCTCGCGCACACAGCCAGCCGTGCTGCACCAGGTGTTGAATTGGACTTTGGCCTAACACATTGAGTGCACATTGGGGAGAGGGGTGAGGCTTGTTGCTCCAGCAGTGTTTTATTTTTCACACAAGCCAACTTTAATTCAAAGGATAATAAATACAGATATTTGCACACACACACGTAACACCAGGGAAGACCCATGTTCAAGGGGACCTGGGTTCGTTACTCAACTTGTTCGGCCCGAATTTCTATTTTAAAAATCACTACAGGTGAATACACCAAGATGGTTTCTTGGTCGAGTCCTTACTTGTTCCCGCTTGCCCTAGCAACTCGCTCCATCTCAAAATACAGGATGAGTATAAACAAATACCCCAACTTTGAAGGTCTTTATATCAAAACCAAACAACCTACAACCCTGATTGACCAATCAAATTAACTGTAGAACCGTGAAATTTGTTTACCATACATTCATAAATGTTCAATGTGACCACCATGAGCAGCCTGAACAACATCTACGTGATAATCAAACTCGTTCCACACTCTTGTCAGCATGTCCGGTGTTACAGTTTGGATGGCGTTCGTAACTCTCGGTTTGAGGTGGTGAGGGGATCGTGAGCTCGCATTCAACATGTCAATGTGAAGGGAATGGTCTGATGTTTCCTTTAAGGTGCGCCACCCCATTGGCACCTAGCTGTTCGCGGATACCTGAACGAGATGTTGCCGCAATGCTCAATTGGTCGAGGAGCAGCAGGTGACCAAGCTCTTCATCACTGGCCCCCAAGAAGCCCGGATCTTACCCAGTGCGATTTTTTTCTATGGGGGTACATAAAGGATCAAGTGTTTCGTCCACCATTGCCGGCTAACATTGACGATGACCTCTTCCATGGTGTCACATAAGAGGGGGACTACAGTGACTAGAGCTCTCATTTCCCATCACAAGTACGCGTACACGTACAGCATCCTTTCTTTTGTACACACATTTTTGCACAGGAGGTCCACCTCTACACCAGCCAATTCTGCACTCTGCCTCTTCCCCCCAACACGAGACAAGTTCGATTCCTGGCAGGGTCGCTCCCAGATTTTTGCCCTTTCATTCCTCAAAAACATTCCTTTCTCGGTTCGTTTGTTTGTCAAACAAAACTCGGCCGACTAGCCCGAGAAAGACATAATACTTAAGATTGAACCATATTCCCCGTAATGTACTTTCTCTCTAAATTTTTTTTTTTAACACACCCTTGCATTTGATTTTATACACTACTGAAATAACAAGTTTTTCAGACAAGCAGTAGGGTAAGGGTCAATAAATTAAAAGTGCACAACTAAGAACACATATCCTACTATTTCCATGCAATCAATCTTTCCATTTCTCTGATGTTTGCAGATGATGGATAGTACACAATGGTTTCATTCGATGTAACCCCTTTCTTTAATTTCACATATGATTAAAGATATCTCCTTACTGTGCAAGGCAATCAAATGTCTGAGTCTATTAAGTTCATTGGGGTCTTCAGGAAATATGTAGTCTGTTTTTTTTTCATCATCTGCATTATTTATGGCACTCTTTTCAGCAAAATCGGTGAGGAGATGTTGGAGGGCATCGAAAAAATCACTATTTTCACCGTCAACACTGTCTTCATTGTCATATACATGGCCCTTTTCTTTTTTGCAACTCTTCCAGCCGGAACGAAATCTCATATACACTGAAGAAGCTTAGGAAAAATCACTCAGTTATGACTCACTATAACCTGTTTTAATTATGGAATATTCTCACAACATACAGCGAGCAGCGTTGCTCTGATTGTGATTAGCAAGGGTTTGATGGGGGAGAGCTTTATTTTTTAACTAATTACTCTAAAACTAAGTGTTATGTAAGCCCGCGGTAGGGACGGGAGTTAAGTGTGTCTGAGGGCTAAGCCCCATACGCCTACAAGGAAGGGGGAGACATGCATCACGACAAAGAGGGATTGGGCTGCTATGGCCTGCTTTTAGCCATGAGAATCTCCCTAAGTGTACTTATAGCTAAACTATATTTAGAAGAGAAAGGGAAAAAACCTTTCGACAGGAAAGAATTAAAAATTGCTTCATGCATTATCATATTTAACAGAAAATGCTACAGGAGACAGGTGGATTGGAATCATGCTCTTTATTATGATAGGAAAAGTGCTAGTAGAGAGGGGGCGGGTCATCTTTCTTAAGATTGGCGCTGGTTTAACCAGAGTAATACTTGCACATCACTCTGGTGGGGGGAGGAGCGCAATGGGGCAGGTCCCCCCCAACCCGTAATCAAATCCTCAGTGGATCCTGAAACTTAAACGTGAAATATAATTAGGTGTCGGTGAGTGCCAGAAGCCTGGCACAAACCGACTTTTTCTAATCCTTCACAAGATGGTAATTTGCCTGAAAGAAGAGGTTAATGTTAACCTAATTAACCTAAACTTAAGTTAAGTCCACGAGGACTGTTAAAGCACCATGAGTCAAGAGACTTACAGCTAGACTTGAGATGAATTAAACTAAGATAATATATTACATGCAGCCTGTAGCCATCGGTAGGATTACTCCCGTATGCCTGACTGAAGTTCAGGCACACAAACATACAGCTGCTATTTATTAATTATGTGATTAAATACGCATCTTATCTTATGAACAGTAATTAATTTATACTAAAAAATGGTTGCCTGTAAAGTCGGTTTTACGGGCGAAGATTTTACGTGACAACGTAGTGCTGCGCGCGCAGCAGACCGATCATAGTTGAGTGGGAGAGAGACGCAAGGCATTCGGCGGGCCTCTCTCTCGTTCGGTGACTCATCGTAACGTTACCGAGCGTTACACTTTTTCATAAGTGACTCCCAGCCGCACCTAATTTAAGACGTTGTCACGTCAAAA
>NQII01006514.1:29728-122770 GCA_002778355.1 Clitarchus hookeri
ACACTTGACCTTCTTCACCAACCTAAAAGTCCTCACCTATTTCAGCTGCTAAGCTCTCTCTCAACTCAAACACAAGGCTGTCCCCTGAAAAAAATGTAAATGGATGGGTAGGTGGTAGGGCCGCCCACCACAATATTTTCGTGGTTTAAAGAAATCGCGTGGAAAATTTTCATTTTCTCGAGTCAGCTGTTGGAAATGGAGTTCAGCCCACCAGTTTTCCTGCGGAAAACTGGTGGGCTGAGGTTCTGGGAATTCCCAGAAGTTCTGGGAATTTGTCAGCCGAGAATCAGTCATAATGGAGGAGCGGTCGCCCATAGGAAGATTTTTACCAGTTTAATTCAGAGAGAAAATACGGATGCATTATATCTATTTTTTAAACATGTGAGAGCATCCTGAGAAAACCCCATACTCTGTTCGCACCATCAAGAACCCCGGGTTACATATAAAACCCACAAATACCGTTGAGAACACATATTTATAAGCCTATATGTATTTTATATTGACATAAAATATATATGCTAATTATATATAATATGCATATATATTTTATATTTTTATATATGACAATATAAAATTAAAAATATATATTCATAGGTTATGCCAATATCAAAAATGTGCCTAAATCATATTATACATTAATATAAAAATAAAATTGTGCGAGATAACTAACAATATGGGTATTTTTTTCCCTCTGTGTACATTTTTTAATGTAAGGATTTTAAACTTGGGAGGACATGTTTTTAATGATGACCGTTTATGCCTGGGTTAGGGGGAATGCATGGGATCCTTCACTTGCGTATAGGATACCGTGGGGGGTATCGAAGTGATTTTAACTCTGTTTTGGGGGTTTTCGAGCAATGATTGCTTTATAGAAAGCAGCATAGCACATCCGTTCACGACATGTGATATTTTTCAAATCCTTAATTAATTTTTTAAATAATTATGTTCGTACACACACACACATTATGTTAGTGATGGCTAGAGTCTCAATGAATATTTTTTCTTTTAATTATAACAAAACTGATATACTAAATATTTTTCCTTTACCAACAGTGTCGTTTTAAAACCTACGGGAGCCAGACATAACTCGAGATAAAATATAAATCTATATATTGTTTTAAACAAGTTTATTTATGCACATGCATTACAATATTATTATAATACAAAGGAAATTTTTTTTTACATGTGTATCTTCTCTGAGTTTTGGAGGGCATTTCCCACATAATTTTTTTTTAAATGTGCAATGTGTTCTTCATAGTATTTCTTTTTTATGTACCATGGGTTATCATAACGCCAATATCTTAAGGCTTCGACGTTGTACGGGGCACATAAATATCATTGATTTTCGCACTCGTGAAGTCGTGTGACGTACGTCTCGACAAGATGTCGAAACGACGGACAGTGGCAATACTTGTGAAGGTCTACAAAGTTCGTTCCGATGGGGATCGCATTGCAAATCGCCGACTCTTGGTGTCTTCCAAACACATACACAGGTTAATAGGGAATTATGGCAGAGTACAGCATTGCCGGAATTTCCTTGTACATAATATATTCACCCTTGTCCCACCGGGGCAGTGGCACAGCAGGAACATCGCCGCCAGTGGNGGAATTTCCTTGTACATAATATATTCACCCTTGTCCCACCGGGGCAGTGGCACAGCAGGAACATCGCCGCCAGTGGAGGTGTCACCACCAGGTAATCAAACCCCCCTAGATCACTGCCATCCCGGGTCACTACCAGCGGCAGTGGGGTCAATGGAGCATCAGCAACAGCAGGAAAAGTGACGGCGCGGTGACGCCACCATGTCCCACACTGCAGCAGGCAACCCAAGTAAACACCAGCAGCAACCGCACCAGCACTGTTCAGGCCACCCAACAGCCCATGCGACCTGCTTCCCGATATAGTGAGACCACAGCCTGTCCTTGCGGCGCTTGAAGAAGCTTGGCCCGCAAACTGTCTCAGCAGGAGGGGGGCGTTTGAAGCAGGACAGTTTCCTGCCTTTCAGACCTTTTACCATGCCGTGTGACCCTCGCATCAACCGGCACCAGTGTGCTCTCAGTGCACAGCGCAGTGTAGTGTGAGAGCAGGAGAGTGTAGAGTAGTCCCGCGCAACTTCATACCTCCCNACCTGCTTCCCGATATAGTGAGACCACAGCCTGTCCTTGCGGCGCTTGAAGAAGCTTGGCCCGCAAACTGTCTCAGCAGGAGGGGGGCGTTTGAAGCAGGACAGTTTCCTGCCTTTCAGACCTTTTACCATGCCGTGTGACCCTCGCATCAACCGGCACCAGTGTGCTCTCAGTGCACAGCGCAGTGTAGTGTGAGAGCAGGAGAGTGTAGAGTAGTCCCGCGCAACTTCATACCTCCCCTCCCCGTCTAGGGTGGGTGATGGTTGGTTATGACAGACTCGGCACACATTAATCGTAGGGTAATTTAAGATCAGATAATTAAAAACATAACAAAGACGTACTAAGTGTGTGGACTCTCAAAGACTCCCCTATAAGCGTTTCAGTGAATTAATTATGTTTATTTATAAATTCACATATTGTTAATCTCAGTTGTTTCACCCTCATTTCATGCCATCTATATTTAAATTGTATTTGTTCACATGCAGTGTAATAATATGTATTTATTTATTCATGTTTTATGCAAGGGTTAATGTCCATTTAGTTGTGCACGTGTTTTAGTTCATCAGAAAATAGTGCAGGGCGAGCCGCGTGCTGCCATAGTCCATGTCTTCTGAGCTCGCCAGATTCAGTCACCGTTGAGTGGCACAAAGGGTCGACACGCGCCGCGTCATGCTCCGAATGCTATCCCTTTTTTTTTTGCACCAATCATCTTTAGCTGCAATAGTCTGATGTAATTTACTGGAACCTGTTATTTTCTACCCCTGGAGACGCCAACCCTTCTTTCCCTGGAATAGCATCGCCCGGGGAAGCTTAACACACTAGTAATTCATTGTTGTGCACACCTGTGTACTATTAGCAGTTTTGCCTATTTGGCGGGCCGCAGGCCAGAAACAGTGTAAAATTTCACCTAGAGTGATGTGTTTTGTGCAAATGTAATTACATGCAAGTTTTCGGATTTCGTGTATTTTATTTCAAGCACTGCCTCAGGGCGTTTCGGGATACGGGTCCCCTATAATCCGCCTTTACCCAGTATCTCGATAAGTACTTAACAGTCGGTATGCTCAACTCAGAACTTTCACAGTTTTAGACATGTGGGTTAGCCTGAATAGGCCCACAGTATTTTCCATGTAAGTATTAGGAGCGAGGGGCTCTTCCAACAGTTCACCGAGGGAACGCGTACATCCGGGCGAATGGCCACCATATCCTGAAATTATCACCAGCATCATAAGCAGCAATAATTGGCACCGCCTGCCGACGGTGTCTGGCGTCTTGTCGGGTATCCAACTCCAAAAAACCCATCTAACAATATTTTTCATCGCCCCTCAAAACTTCCATTAACCCAACACCACCTAGTCAACGGGCGTTAAATTGGCGTCCAACTTTGTGGAGAATTATAATTCCAGTTATCTGATGTCCTACACAATTATTCGGTGTTACCAACATTGATGATAGCAATGTGAATTATCTGTTGATGCCCCTCCTTAGCAGGAATTAGTGGCATTGGCCGGCATCTGAGCCATTCGTTACCCAGATGGATGGGAAGCAGGTGTCGTCAACTCGATGGGGTTTTTTACCATAGATCCACGCATTACATTGAGTCGGATGCTCCCTGAAGGGTGGCTGTTGGCCTCCCTGCGAGTGGGTTGGCTGAATGGGAAGTGACCGGCAGACCTAAACTCTCACAGAAGGGTGCAACAGTCGTATGAACCACCGATCCATAGAGACGGGGCTCTCAATAGGCTTGGATGGGAATTGAAAAAGGAGATATCAGGAAGCAAGGTGCTGAAGAGTAGTGGCTGCAAGTGGTAATTCGACCTTGTTAGGATTGTATGTTTATTTCCTGAACAGTAAACACACATAAGCGAGCCTGTACTCTGACTAGGACTTGAATGGCTATTCCTAGGATGCCAACCAGAGTGTTACACCTAAACTCGGTAAATGCAGTGGCATGGTGAGTGAGGGCATTTCGATCTAGTGGTACTCGGACTCATAACAATTATGTGCATGCCTAGTGAGGTGGCCAAGAAGCAAGGCAGGCTTCGGTGAGCTGCTGGGAATTGTGGCGTTCTACAAGGAAGCTGATGGCTCGTGATGAGCAAAGGCTTGCTGTGTCGTTGCGCATTCGGGCAAAATGACGTTCTACGACTGAGCTGCAAGAATCAGCTATGGCTAGTGAAGTCAGTGCGAGGTCAGGCAGAGTTACCTTCGGCAACTGAGCTGCGAGAATAAGCCTGGAAATTGGGGCTGCATATCCCGTATATACTTGAAACACACAGTGTCATGGGGGAGGAGGGCATGGTAGTAGTACAGGAGGAGCAAAAGGAGAAGTGATGTAGAGGCAGCGAAGATAACCAATTGCGGCCAAAGGCTGGTGGCGCACTTCCTCTTCGCAGCCAAGGTTGGAGGGGTAAGTAGGCCCGATGCGGGGAGCAGTTTGCGGGCTGACAGGAGTCATCAGCCGGGCCGCAGCAACCCTGACAAGGCACTATGGCGTATACGGCTAACACTTCTTCTCTTAGGGCCACAGGCCATTGGCCAGAACCACAGGCGCTTGGCGTCGGCCGCGGTCAGGTAGCAGGATCCGGCGCAGTTCTCAGTCTAGTAGGCTTGATCACTTCAACGCGGGCGGACGTGGTAAGTCTCTCGTTTCACAAGAACCTCGGTACCAGCCTCTGAGGCTGCAACCTCACTCAGTAATCGCATCATCACATCATCCACGAAATAACTTGTTTTTATGTTACATCGCACCGAGGCGAGAGCAGTGTCACGCGCCTTAATTAATCGTAAGCCATTAGTGTGTTACATTGTACGACCACGCGGTCACCACGTGTCTGTTTCGGTTAAAGTGTTGAATAAAATAATCATCTTNTCCACGAAATAACTTGTTTTTATGTTACATCGCACCGAGGCGAGAGCAGCGTCACGCGCCTTAATTAATCGTAAGTCATTAGTGTGTTACATTGTACGACCACGCGGTCACCACGTGTCTGTTTCGGTTAAAGTGTTGAATAAAATAATCATCTTTCATTAGTGCGTTCTATAATCCAGGCGTGCGCAGCGGCCATACAGCTCGCATTTTCCTATTGTCTGATGGTGTGGACCTCGAGTTCTCTAGGGTGAGAAACCACGACCCTATCTCTATGCTCGACACTGAGCTGGCGCCCGGCACATTCACAACTCGAGGGACACCGAGCGCCCAAACCGTCTCCCTTCGACAAGAGACATATCTGGTGCACATCAGGCTGGTAAAATTACTGTGTGCTCTCTCTTANCCCAAACCGTCTCCCTTCGACAAGAGACATATCTGGTGCACATCAGGCTGGTAAAATTACTGTGTGCTCTCTCTTAAAAATTTATTTTTAATTCTCTTCCTGCTTATGACTGCAAAGTTCAACTGGTAGTTAAGCTGCAGGATTGTATACTCACCAAGTTGTGAGGTTGCAAAGACATTCAGCACAAAAGAAAAACAATACAACAAAACAAGCAGAACAACAACATATAATAATTAAAATCCTTCATGAGCCAGTGCATGTACTGAAACCATAGCTGTGACCATGGTCTAAAGCTACAAAACAGAAATTGGCTGAGCTGATGTGCCATGCATTTATGGTCACAATGAAGCTTATTACCTGTCCACGCATTTCCTTAANCAGAAATTGGCTGAGCTGATGTGCCATGCATTTATGGTCACAATGAAGCTTATTACCTGTCCACGCATTTCCTTAACTTGCTGTATTACGTGATGATGCACAACACTTTTTGCTAGGGGTGTACTCTACTTTTATACACTGGGGTTTGGCTTCTGTATCACTTCCTATTCTTTGCCTATATAACTACAACTTAAAATTCTAGCTAAACTACCTTTATACTAATATCGCACTTCTCTTATGGTTGGAGCTGTCACTCACTGTGAAGTGGAGGNATTCTAGCTAAACTACCTTTATACTAATATCGCACTTCTCTTATGGTTGGAGCTGTCACTCACTGTGAAGTGGAGGCTCACAGTGGGTGTGTCGCTGACACTAGACAGCGACACACAGAGTCTGTGGCTCCGAGCGGGTGAGAAGTTACTGTAGTAATCCCTCACACAGAGACTCTGCATTGCAATACTGATCAGCTGTAGGTGGGAGGGCGGCGCCACGTCATCTCATATTAACGCCTGGGTCTCCCTTCGATCGTGGTTTGGCAAGCTATCCAAAGTTGAGCTCTGCGCTGCGGCGTGTCATACCTTGGCTCAGCTGGTTATGTAAGGCAGCGCTGGTTCAATAGACTGGGGGTCTGTGACTCGCGGCATGAATATCTCGGTGGTTGGACTCAGCTGATTCACTGGAGGAAAAGCGCCCTTTTTCCCTCTCGGAGTGCAGACAGCAGGCTGGTTCCCCGCTCCTGTGGTGGCTGACGCAGCGGGCGGAGTCGGCGCTGGAGAGGGCAGCACTAGTTGCTCTCTGTGTACTGGTTGGCTGACGTGAACCAGGCGTTCACTGTTACCTTTGTGCCTACTGTGACTGCCGCCGTAGTGTCCTCCACTCCAGATGCACCACACCAGCGGGCATGTGGGTNGTTACCTTTGTGCCTACTGTGACTGCCGCCGTAGTGTCCTCCACTCCAGATGCACCACACCAGCGGGCATGTGGGTAAGAGTGATAGTGTATTCAGTGTTATGTAATCAATCAGCGTTCGTCAATTTCGTTTATTCATTGCTATGTAATTAATCAGAGTTCACCAATATAATTCCATCAGTGCGACTAAATTGATCGGAGTGCATCAGTATAGTTATTTAGGGTTATATGTATTTATGCAGTGTCATAATTATCAAGTGTATTTGTCCATGTGTGTAAATTGCACCAGTGGCATTAATTATTCAGAGCTTAATAATTTAATCATTATTATTTATTGGTTCAGTGCATCTAATCAGTATTTATTTATATCATATTTATCGTGTTTTAAAGACAGTCATCACATACCCAGCCAGCTACGGGCATGTGACATTATTAAGTTGGCAACGCAGTGGCTGCTGCGATACAAATATTTAATATAACCCTGATTTATTGTGTATTTGTGCAAGGGTAATTGTGTTTTATTATGTAAGTTGTATAGGGTAATTGTGTTGGATTATGTTAATTTAAGGTATATTAGTTTCTTGCATTTCATTAGCATTTTCAAGTCGCATTTATGTTTCATCTTTCCACCGCTTGGCGTCGCCCGCGGTCAGGTAGCAGGATCCGGCGCAGTTCTCAGTCTAGTAGGCTTGATCACTTCAACACGGGCGGGCGTGGTAAGTCTCCCATTTCACAAGAACCTCGGTACCAGCCTCTGAGGCTGCAACCTCACTCAGTAATCGTATCATCACATCATCCACGAAATAACTTGTATTTTATGTTACATCGCACCGAGGGGAGAGCAGCGTCACGCGCCTTAATTAATCGTAAGCCATTAGTGTGTTACCTTGTACGACCACGCGGTCACCACGTGTCTGTTTCGGTTAAAGTGTTAAATAAAATAATTATCTTTCATATAACCAATAGTGCGTTCATTAACCCAGGCGTGTGCAGTGGCCATACAGCTCGCATTTTCCTATTATCTGATGGTGTGGACCTCGAGTCCCCTAGGGTGAGTAACCACGACCCGATCTCATTGCTCAACACTGATCTGGCGCTCGGCCCTTTCACAGACTTGCAACTGTCACCCTTCGACAAGGGACGTACCGGACGAACGTCATGGCTCACCAGGGGTTGACTGGAGTGATTTCTTCTCCTCCTTGTTGGTGTTCGTTCCGGAGAAGGCGAGCACTGTGGCTCTGGATACAGTGGTGGAGTGGAAGAAGAAAGGCACATGCATTGGGTGCAGCAAGACTCGAAGTTTACACCACTACGTCTGTCGGGTCACACTGGAGCACGCGCCCGTGTTCTGGTTCAACTTGTGGTGGTGGCGATGCACTGTGTGGGGTACTTTGTTTAATCTCAGGCTCAGCTACTTTCTTGACATGGATCATGCACACCTTGCGGCGGTTTCCTTTGCTGTCTTGAATCCACGCTGTGTTTTCTTACTTTTCATTCACTTCATATGGGCCTTCCCACTTAGGGTGAAACCCTGCATAGTGGTTAGCGGTCTTGCAGTTGAGTGGCCCTATTTTAACCCACACTGTCCCCTTCAGTCACGGTGCTTCCGAGCTGGTGTGCAGGTTCTTAGTATTTTTGCTTGATATGGCGAGCTTGGTTTTGGCAGGCTACTTCTGTTGGCTTCCTATTTTCTCTGTGTATTTCCTCTGCTTCTGGCACTTCATAGAGTACAGCTTCCCCATTCCATTCTTTAAGTCGTTGTAGGAGGCAGCCGAACAGTAGCTCGCTGAGGAAAGCTGCTAGGGCTTCGTTTCTCCGGCGGCAGAGTGTGAATAATATTTATGGGAGATAGGTGTCCCATTTTTGGTTATCCCCTTTTATACGGATCCGGAGGCCTTCCTTGATCTAGATTCTCCCCTCCATCGGATTTCCCTGGGGGTGGTAACTGGGTGAAGTCCAAGGTTGAACTCTCCATCTGTGGCAGACGTTTTCCCACACTGCTCCTATGAATTGCAGTGGGGATATCCCCAAAGAGGGTCTCCCTCGTGTTGATAATGATTTTCGTGTCCGCCTTGATGAGGGCGTAGACTTCGACCCATCTTAAGAATAGGTCAGTAATTACCACGATGTACTGTTTCCCCTTCTGGAAGCGGGCGTACAGTCACATCAGATCGACTATTTGCATGTAGACATGCGTTGGTCGGCAAGCGATTGTGGTGGATTTAAAAGCTCCATGTGCTTTAGTACTTGCATAGACTTGGCATTGCTTGACAGAGGGTTCCACGTCTCTTCTTACCCCATCCCAGGTGTATCTTTGAATCAGCTTGTGGAGTGTCTCCTTTACTCCGAAATGTCCCTCTTGGGGGTGCTTGTGATAGTAATGGCAAATGTCTGCCCTGAGGTTGTGCGGCACCCACAGCTTCAAATCTTCTGTGTTGGAGTGAGGTCGAACCTATACATAGCCCTATTCTTCCATGAAGCATTTTTGCTACTTAGCGAGTAGGTTCTGTATCTCTGGATCGGCTTGTTTTTGCTCTGCAAATACGGCTCGACTGGTTTATGCCACCAGTCGTTGCACATATTCCTCTGGCTTCCTCTTGTGGTGTGGGGCTTATTCNGGCTCGACTGGTTTATGTCACCAGTCGTTGCACATATTCCTCTGGCTTCCTCTTGTGGTGTGGGGCTTATTATGGCGCGAGCATCCTTTCCCTGTCTTCCAGGTCGACCTCATCTGACAGGGGTTTGGAGCTCTTGAGATTGCATCGAATAGCTCGTTCTGCTTACCTGGGCAGTGCTTTATGGTGAAGGTCAATTCCTGTAGTATAAGTTCCCAATGGCAAAACTTGGATTTCGTGATGCTATCTGTATGTAACCAGGTCAGGGCGCGTTTGTCAGTTCACAGTATAAATGGTGCGTTTTTCAGTTGGTAACAGAATTTCTCGAGGGCCCAAATAACTGTCAAACATTCCTTTTCATGGAAATGGTACCTCTTCTCTGTGTTGCATAGGAGGGTGCTAGCATAGTTTATCACCCATCGTCTTCCATTCGGCGTTTCTTGGTATAATATTTCTCCGAGGCCTACTCCACTGGCATCTGTTTGGAGAATTATTGGTTGGTTGGGGAGTAGCCAATAAAGTGTATCACGCCACATTAATTGAGCCTTGAGTTTCTGGAAAGTATCCTCCTCTTTCTCTGTCCATTTCCAGTCTTGGTCCTTGCATAGTACNTTAATTGAGCCTTGAGTTTCTGGAAAGTATCCTCCTCTTTCTCTGTCCATTTCCAGTCTTGGTCCTTGCATAGTAGATTATTTAAAGGACCCATGGACTCAGCGATGTTGCGAACGAAGTCGCGCAGCCAGTTGCAGAGCCCCAAACATTTCCGCAGCTGTTTCCTTTTCTGCGGTGTAGCTGCTTCAACTATGGCTCGGATTTGTTCAGTTTGAGCGAAGTTTCCTTCGGGAGTGACTATGCCCAAAAAGTCGATCTCCATTTTTCCAAAGTGACATTTGGAAGGTCGGCGCGTAAGGCAGTGGACTTTGAACCTCCCCAGAACCAGTTGTAGGTGGTGCTGGTGCTCTTGCCAGTTCTTGGAGAAAATGATTACATCATCCATGTAGACATGGCAGAACTTCCAGATGTATCCAGTGAGGACTGCTGCAGCCATGATACATTGAAAGTGGCTGGTGCGTTCTTGAGGCCAAAATGCATGACCTTGAACTGATAAACTTCTCCATTGGGAGCTGTGAAGTTGGTGTATGGCCTTGATTGTAGGTGGACCAATATCTGTCAATAGCCACATTGCATGTCAAGGGTGCTGAAGATTTTGGATTCCCTGAAGACCTAGAGCGTGTACCCCAAGTTGAAAGCAGGGAAGCTACTGGCTGGGCAATCTAATGCAGGTGATAGTGGTTGATACAGAACTGCAGGGTGCCATTTTTCTTGGGAATCAGGAAAACTGGAGCATTGTATGTAGAATCCGAGAGCTCGATGATGTCCAGTTGTAGCATCTCCTCTATTTGCTGCACGATTGTGGCTTTCCTCTTGGCTGAAACCTCCCCTGGTCGGTTATGGATTATCTGGGGGCTAGTCAAGTGGATATCGTACGAAATTATGGCTGTTTAGCATAATGTGCTCCGCTGTTCGAACACTCGTCTGTGCTCTTGCACAATCTGCGTCAGCTGTTCCACAGATTCCCCATGCAGCTTGTTGTTCAAATCTTCCCCAGTGATGGGCTGTTGGAGTTCTAGTTCTGTGAATTTACATCATGTGATTGGTCTCCTCTTCGTAGCGCTCAGATATACTATTCCTTGCTGGTAATTTATTATTACCTGCTGTTGGAAAAACCAGGGCTGTCCTAAAATAGCAGTTTTTCTCCCAGGTTGTTTACGACATGGAATTTTCTATGTGCCTCGTCGGAAAACTTTAGTAATAGAGAGAGTTCCCCTTCTGTGTGGAGGTGGGTCCCTTTCTAGGCCATGTAAATGGTCGTTGCTCTTGCAGGCTGGATCTGATCTCTGAACTCTTAGGGTATCACTCAGGCTGTGTTGAAGTTGGTGTGGCGGCAGTGTCTAAAGTCGCCAGGACTTTGGTTCCTCTGATTACTACAGTGATGCATAATGGCTACCTGCAGGGTCTCCTTCTCTACTTATCCAGGGCTCTGGCCCCTTTGCACTTCCTGTCTTTCTTATTTCCTTGGTTCTTGGGTGATTTTGCGGCAGTCGTGGACTCCTCTTTCCCCTTGGCGTCAGCGGACTTTGTTGGCCCGGCTCTGTAATTTTTTCCATAGCACTGGACAGGCCAAGTGGAAGTGCTTGGCAGGACAGTGCCAGCACTTTGGTCATATAGTGGGTGGAGCGGCACCAGGTTCCATTGCTTTGCCTTGTGCAGGTGCTTTAGTGGTGACTGTCTTCCCTGTTGATGAGGGGACAGTATTAATTCTGGCCTGGGCTTTGCGAATATCAGCCAAGTTGTTTTCACGTATTTGTGCCCTATTTACCCGTTCCTCCAGTATATCTGGATGTGGGTTATGTAGGTTGGTATGAATCTCTGGTAGCAACAGGTGAGTTATGAGCTTCATGGTGTCGAGTTCCTCTCGTCCAGGATGCATGTGCTGGAAGATTAACGCCTTATGGTGTCTCTCTCTCTCTCTCCATCTCTCTCTCTCCTCTCTCTCTCTCTCTCTCTCTCTCTCTCTCTCTCTCTCTCTGGGCCTGTCTGTATAGCTCGTTCGTGAACTGAGCTACCATGTGGGAGCCTGAAAAGTAGGCTATTAACCATTCTGTGAATTGGTCCCAATTAGTGACAAACTCCCTGTGTTTTTTCCACTACTTCTCTGCATCTCCCTGCCTTGGACTTAATGACCCAGAGGACATTCAGTAAACTGGTTCTTTCGAATTCAGACACGAAGTCCTGAAGAAAATTTATTCTTGTTTTTTCCCTCGCACTCCGGCAGTGGTAGTTGGTCGAGGACCTATGGCAGTTNTCTCTCTCTCTCTCTCTCTCTCTCTCTCTCTCTCTGGGCCTGTCTGTATAGCTCGTTCGTGAACTGAGCTGCCATGTGGGAGCCTGAAAAGTAGGCTATTAACCATTCTGTGAATTGGTCCCAATTAGTGACAAACTCCCTGTGTTTTTTCCACTACTTCTCTGCATCTCCCTGCCTTGGACTTAATGACCCAGAGGACATTCAGTAAACTGGTTCTTTCGAATTCAGACACGTAGTCCTGAAGAAAATTTATTCTTGTTTTTTCCCTCGCACTCCGGCAGTGGTAGTTGGTCGAGGACCTATGGCAGTTNAGTCCTGAAGAAAATTTATTCTTGTTTTTTCCCTCGCACTCCGGCAGTGGTAGTTGGTCGAGGACCTATGGCAGTTCTACTGCTGCAGGTTCTGGTCGAGGCAGTACTTGTTCTGGTGTGATACGGCATGTCGGGCATTTGTAAATGAGGTCGTTTAGGTCTCTGGATCTGTCTGTCCATCCAAGGTATATCCACCACGCAGACTTGGTATATGTACTCTGCAGTGTTTTCTACTGCAGTTATTTCGGTTTCCTTTAGGGCGCCATTGGGTGTTTATATCTACTCCCTGAAGTCGGTATTGTGATATGTTTGTGAGGACCCAACATGCTTGTCTCATGGGCTTCCCGGTCTCGAGTATTAGTGGCCGTAATTCTTCAATGGCCCCTTGTTGGGTGACAAGAAAGAAAAAGATTATATGCTCCTCCTTAGCAGGAGTTAATGGCGTTGACCGGCGTCATAGCCCTTCCTCCCACAGACGGCTGGGAAGCAGGCGTCATCAACTTCGCGGGGTTTTTACTCGGGGTGTGATGGGCTGTCTTGGGTAATTCTATTATAGCCTGGTGTAAGTTGACATTATATCTAATCGGCAGACTACTCAATATGCGGCTGAAGGCCGTTTGTCAGCTATTGGCTTCTTTGGTGGCGTGGAAGGTATTANAATCGGCAGACTACTCAATATGCGGCTGAAGGCCGTTTGTCAGCTATTGGCTTCTTTGGTGGCGTGGAAGGTATTAAAGATTGTATTGTGGCGCAATTCTATAAGTTACTCCCTATTAGTTGGTTATGGCGAGGTGCTGCACTCTACGATCATACTTTGAAAAGAGTTACTAGTAGTTGTGTGTTTTCTGTAGTGCAGTTCATTGTTAATATAACAAAAGGGTTTTCTCAATCAGATAGTCTTTATTTCCAAATTCATACAACAGCGAGGTATCTATGCTAATAGATGGTAGTGGTGAAATGGCTGGTGGGACATGCCACAATAGATCGTAATGCAGACTGCGACTTCCACTGGTTGAGCTCGTTGCAGTTTGCCTCTGCCGAGCTGTTTCATCATGTTTCCAGGAATACACCCAGTCGGCAACCTGTACTTCCTCTGCCAAGCCTTCAATCAAGACTACCCCCTTTTTTGGCAGTTTTATCTCACCCAGTCCTGTGGCAAAGCATAAGGGGCAGTAGAGTAGAGAGTAAGACAGTGGGTGTTTCGTAGAGGTGGGCACGACCTGAAAGGAAGTGGGTGACCCATCCTTCCACAATCACCTTCCGGACCGATGACCGGGACAGCAAGTGACTTGGCTGGGCGGGAAGTCGTTGGAACACCCAAGCACTTAACAGAAGGTAACAATTGCAGGGTAGGTGCGGCCGCTCCCTTGTTATGCAGGGAGGTGGGAAGTCGCCAAAGATACGTGTATCACTTAACTTTGAGAGGTCTGAATAGTGTTTTTTACTCCCATAACTAACAGGCATACGCCACCCTTCCATGAAAGGAGTTTAAGTAAGAGGAAGGTGGAAATAAAGGGAGGGTGGCTGAGTGCAGAGTCTAAGGTCCATGAGGGGTGGCTGTTGGCCGTCCTGCGAGTGGGTTGGCTGGGCAGGAAGTGACGGGCAGAACCAAGCACTCACAGAAGGGTTCAACAGTCATATGGACCACCGATCCGTACAGACAGAGCTCCCAATAGGCGTGGATGGGATCTGGTGTCGGCATGCGCCTGCTCCTGCAAGTGTGTCTGAGGTACTTTGGACGAAACAGGAGATAGCAGGAAGCAAAATGCTTAAGAATAGTGGCTGTGAGTGATAACTCGACCAAGTTAATGTGTCTGTTTATTGCCTGAACAGTAAACGCACATAAGCCAACCTGTACCCTGACTAAAGCCTCGAAGGCCTCCCCTAGGATGCCAACCAGTGCGTGACATTTAGACTAGGTATACATAGCAGCACGGGGTGGGGGGCGAAGCTAACCTCCTTCTAGCGGTACTAGGAATCGTGACAATTAGGTATGTGGCTAGTGAAGTAGTCGAGAAGCGGCGTACTTCCCCTTCTCAGCGGAGTCTAAAGGGGTAAGTAGACCTGATGTGTGGAGTGGGTTGCAGGCTGACAGAAGTCATTGGCTGGTCTGCAGCAACCCTGACAAGGCACTGTGGCATGTAGAGTTAACGTCTCTTCTCGGAGGAGGCCATGGCTGTGGCTAGGCTAGAGAATTTAATGACGACATACATGGCATGTCACTGACGGCTGGTAAATCAAAGACTGCGCCAGTCAAGTCTCATATCTTTGCCTTATCTAGAGCTCTGTGGTGCCCTATTGTTAGCTCGACTGGCCCATCATGTCTTGGATATGTATTGTCTGTCTCATATAAGATAGCGAGATTCGGACAGTTCGACGAAAGTAGCGCCAAATGTTTAATGTTAGTTTATGCATATTTTCGCCATCAGCTGGTGCGTCAAGTGGAGGCTGTATTATTTATCAACACGCTGCCAGCTAATCCACTTGCCATTGTACTGTAATGCTAAATAAACTTTAAGGTATCTATAGACTGACTTCTTTCTTAAAAATTCGTAGGTTATAAAAGTAAAAATTTAAAACCTTGCAAAAAATTAAATTTTTGATAACACTTTTCAATTTATCCAAGACAGCGAATTTGGGTTAACATTTGCGAGACGGTAATTGTAGTTCTTATCACACTTTGGACGTTACAGCTAATATGTTAAGAATTGAAAAAAAATTATTTTGGGAACTTGCTTGACAACACACTTTCATTCGCCAACTCACCAACGACTTTGCAAAGCGGGCGGCAGAACAACATGGCGTGTAATGGACATAGACATAACGATTATCGGCCCAAAGGAAATTACTAGTAAACAAAATCGCTGTACACGGATATACATGTTCCTTTAAAAATTACACAGAGCTCGTGGAAAAATAAAACCATTGGTATATGTTCGTAAATTTGTTATTTTACACAAGAAAGCTATATTTTTCTGGCTGGTTAGTGCTTTGGGAGACAGACGGCGTGCATGGAATGGCAGGTATATCTTTTGTGAACCGAATGCGTCGATAACAGGTGGCAGCACATTGGTATGTGTCCTGATCCAGTCTTTTTAAAAGTTGATTTTTCTCCTATTACTGGCTTAAAACGAAATGAGTTTGAAATATATTTCAATATTACCCAACGATATTTTTGTAGGCTTTTGGAATTAATATCAAGCGTGTATGGAAAGCATGGTTGGAGAGTGGGGATATGTGAAAATATATCCCAAGGTTTGAAGTTGTTTCATTTTAATACAGATTGTTTTAATGTGAATTTCATTTTGAACACATATACCTTACTACTTTAGCACATCATTTAGTTTATATCATTAAAAACCGCTGTTTTATAACCATGTAAAATAAAATGTACTAATTTGAAAACTTTCTTATCCGCGTATTTTCTGCTTGTCTGATGTGCGTCGCCAGTGCACTCATAATAGCCAGCGTAATATTAATTTTTGTTCTTTCATGCATCAGCTGATACAGGATTTTGTAAATTGCACGTTGTTTGTTTCGTATAAATCAAGTTGTTACTCCCTGACGTGTCAAAATTTAGCCAACTTATGAGACAGACAATATGTCACTGTCTTTTCCTTCTCATCCATCTATGCTTGGGCAGACTCATAGGTTGTTTCATCATGGTTTGACTCCTCGCCTCATCAACTGAAGACATTTGTTTCAAATAGGGTGAGAGAAATACAGGCGCTCACCATATCATGGTGGAGGCATGTACCTTCCAAGAGCAACTCAGCTGACTATGCATTTTGTGGTCTCCTACCTGCTCGGCTGATAAATCATTCTTTATAGTGGACATGTCGGTCATGGTTGCAGGAACCTTCTGATCAGTGGCCTGTGAATCCTACCAACAAGATTGTGAACTCAAGTGTTCTCTTACCATATTGTGTGGTCTTTGGGTACTTTTGTGACATTGGGCGGTGTTGAGATACTAATTACACACTTAAGCAGCTTGGTCAAATTAATTACTCATTCCCTCTGTACTGAAGTTCATCCATAATTGCTATTAGAGTTTCCAGGAGATGTAGAAATTTTTCCAGGTTTTGTTGTATGTGTAATCTATCACCTTCCAGGATGAACTTTTGGCTTTGAGAAAAGGGTAATTATCTTCTCCTCAAATTCACAAACTTTCCTTTTTCATTGATAAGGTTGGTCTGACCTACCATTTTAGCAAAAGCACCCTGCTTTGCTGCCCAAATCGCTCCCATTGACAGATTTGATCATTTGACACCATCACAAAATTAAACACCACCCTGGCCTTCGTACTCTGCNAAATCGCTCCCATTGACAGATTTGATCATTTGACACCATCACAAAATTAAACACCACCCTGGCCTTCGTACTCTGCAAGGTATACTCCTGGAACGATTTTGGATCCTGATAGACATGCTGTTACATTATTGTTTGCAATGTTGGAATGTGAGACCATCCCTGTATACACCAGTTATGGGAAACCTGCCTGCCAAGAGTGTGCAGGAGGTGAAGCCCTTCTCTATCAATCCAAGTAGAACTCGTAAAGCTCCTGTGTTAGGCTTACTTATGTTTTTTTGTTTGTTGTACCGCTAAGGCAGTGCATGTGGATCTAGCATCCGATTTATCCACTGGTGCTTTCCTGGCAGCATACAAACAATTCATCACATGCAGATGCAGGTCTGATGTGTACAGTGAATAGTGACTGTGTGACAAACTTTGTCGAGGCCCTCAATTGCCTGGTCGACATACAGCAATTCCTTAGGTCTTATTCTTACCGGAAATCAGTTGTCGATTGGTCAGCTCATCTTGGCATCAACTGGTATTTCAATTCACAAGCTGCTCCTCACTTTGGAGGACTCTGGGAAACTGGTGTTAAGTCATTTAAAGGTCATCTAAGTAGAGTCCTTGGTGAGAAAATCCTTACATTTGACGAGTTGTACACAGCGGTGCTACAGGTAGAAACTGTTTTGAACTTGAGGTCTTCAAGCCCTTTCAGTTCAGATGCCGATTTCTGTGCTCTAACTCCAGGACATTTACTAACACTTGAACCTCTCATAAACATGCCAGAGCTAAATAATGGTGAAGTCAACTTGAACCAGCTACAGCAGTCCACTGGTAGAANGAACCTCTCATAAACATGCCAGAGCTAAATAATGGTGAAGTCAACTTGAACCAGCTACAGCAGTCCACTGGTAGAGCACTTGCATCAGGATTTTTTGCGCCAGAGGCATTGTGACCATCACACTCCAGTTGCGATCCAAGTGGCAGAACTAAGGACCCCAGCTTAACCGCAACCCCCTTGATTTGATTAAGGACCACAATCGCGCATCTGCAGTGGTGCCCCGAGCGTATAATTGAATTCTATCCAGGAAGTTATGGTGTTGCACAAGTAGTTACAGTGCGAATTTCCAATGGACTTGTAGTAAAGCATTCAGCTGCGAAGCTCTCTCATATACCCACTGACTATTGAACTTTTCATTTCAAGGCGGGTAGGATGTTTGGAGTGTATATAGTGTGCTTAGTGTACTGTATATGTGAACTTAATTTGTCAATGTATTGTTGGCGNGACTATTGAACTTTTCATTTCAAGGCGGGTAGGATGTTTGGAGTGTATATAGTGTGCTTAGTGTACTGTATATGTGAACTTAATTTGTCAATGTATTGTTGGCGACCCTGCAAACAGTAGGGAACTTCTGACCGGCTAGGTTGGCCAGCCTGGTTCTCGAACGGAATCAGTTAAGTTGGCATCATAGCCTCATGGTTGGTAAGTCAATCGCTTGTGTTTTTTTTTTTACTATATCATTTATTAATGCAAATGTGTTATTTTAGTTGTTTTTGTTCACTATACGCATTGTTGGCGCATCATGTTGTGAATCTCGTAGTCCAAAAGTTATCACATGCGAGTCATCTAACTCATCACTTCTCCTTGCCTATCACATATTCATCCCAAGAATTAGTGTGCTCAAATATTTTTCTAATCTACTTTGACTTTTCATTGAATGTTACAGTTTGTCCCACAAACTTACAAAACCTGAATTGTAGCATATTTTGTAACCATGCACTTTAAAATATTTCAGCAAAATAAACACTGAATATTAATTTTAAAACATGATTTGAATGAAGCAGGGCACATCATGTGATTTAGTTGGAAACCCCAAACACTAGTTTGCAGTAATCTTTCAATCTTCACTGTATAAAGTTTGTCAGGAAGTTCATAATTTACATTAGGGAAGTAAGGTAAAGAAATGTGGGCACTCTCTCCAACATTCATCAACAACATTTTTATTTTCGATTTGTTTACACTTTTGTATTGACACAAGTGTGATATATTTATTCATAACATGTAACATTAAATTAAACACATTTCTTACAAAAATGAAATTTCCTGTAGACCACTATTGTTTTCCTAAAACAATATTTTGACCTTTTATAGCATAAAAAACATTTTCAGCACAATAAATATAGTCATGTTATACACAAATAAGACATATTAAAAGAAATATAACAGCACGTTGCTTTACATTATGGAACGTAAAGCAGCTGAAAGCTTGCAGCAGCATACCACACTTTGGGATAGGCTGTCTTGAGCAAAGAGGATTGGGATGTAAAACAAAGGAATAAAATACTTTCCGAATGTACAAATAATTAAGTTTGTCAAATTAAATTACACACCAAACAATGAATTATAAAATAATTACTTCGTAAAAAATAACAGAAGAATCATAAAAGTAAAAAAATATTTATAAAGTTACATACTTGCTTTAACCAGTCAATAATACAAATATTACGTAATTTACAAGTCTAAACATCACCAAAAATATTAATTACATTACATTCATTTTACCACATAAAATCTGGACACTGTAATGCAAAATTTACAGGTTTTTACAAATGTTTATCAAATGCTACATCTAAAAAAAAATTCAGTCATATAGTAATCAACAAACATTTACCCATTTCAATGTAGTTTGTAATCATTATTCCAAAGTAGCAGCTGTCAGTTGAAGCCAATCACTGCAGTACATACATTTATTGTAAACTGAGGCAGACAAAACATTTTTGAGGGAAAATAACTATAAATGCACCAGTTTGCAAGCGTACATGGTGTGGTCCAGTATATGATTTCCTTGTCGCGTATGTCAAGTCCCAGTTTTTTAGCCAATAGAACTGGGCAGACAACTGCATATCAAGCATGCTCATGCAGTCACCTTAGCAGACATTGGAAACCCACACAATGCCAGCCAATACTTTTGTGTTAATACGCTCTGAAACCTCTGATTGGTGAAGCATTTGAAGTTATAAAACATGTCTCGCATCAGTATACGCATTTCGAAGTGGAAAGAGTGCTTGTGCTGTGATGAAATACATTGATTTAAGAGAAATTCATATATATATATATATCCAAACGTTTCACTGTTCACACTGAAGGGAAAAGGGGATGTTAGAACAGTTTAAAAAAAATGCCAACAAAGACAAATAGTAAAACACTATCTACTCATATGCCGAGTTGAAATAGAAACAATTAGCACATGTCCAACTTCCTAATATCCCTTGCAAACCCACTTTAAATATCAAGGGAGACCTAACGTTACAAATGACAAGACTACATAGCACATTCTTTGAAACAAATCAGACGTATAAAGAATTCAAATTACAAGGTGAAATGATCAAGACTGTGCAAGTAATTTCTCCACTGTGGAGATGATGCACACAAACTTTTTGCTGAAACCTGTGAATGCAAGCGACTTTTCAATGCTACAGTAACAGTAGCAGCATTTACTGAACTAGATTTTATGAAAATATGCAAAATTGAACAATATTCTATTCCTGACCGCGTTGTCAAGACATACAGCAATACTCTGTTGAAACACTTTTGAACGGACTGACAAAATAAAGCTTATTCACCAGGAAAACTCCTTAAAAGGGTCAAATTACACATGTGCATACAGAAAAGGTGCAAAATTATTCAACTTACTAAGCAGGAAAACTTCTTAAGTGGGAACTTCTTAATAGGGTTTCACTTTGGCTATCCATTCTGCTAATTTTTTAAGCTTTGAATGTTCGTAAATTCCAAACATATATTGTTGTTAGTAAAATTAGAATTTTTATTTATTTTTAATAATGTTAATATTTATTTGCACATCCCTATACAATATAAGAATAAAAATTTTTGTCAAAAAATTAATTTCCTCATGTTATTTCCGGTGAATTTTGAAGAACAAGAAGTCATCCATCACTTTAATGTTTTTGTTATAAGTAGACAGTAGCAACCAAAATAATAATGGTAATCATAAAAATGTGCTTGCAGACCTACTTTCCACAACCTATATATTGCAATTAAAATTACTTCTTTTCACATCCTGACATTAAGCAGCAACTGACGTATAGCAATAACACAGTAAATTGATTTTCATAAAAAAAAATAATTAATTATTAAAACATTTTTTTTTTAAATCCTGTACCATCTCTTGAGATACTTATTTTCAAACTTACCTGTAAGTAAATANAATAATTGATTATTAAAACATTTTTTTTTTAAATCCTGTACCATCTCTTGAGATACTTATTTTCAAACTTACCTGTAAGTAAATAACTGTAAAATGTACCAAAATTTCTAAAATATGATACAATTACATATACATTAAAGATTCAGTATACACTTTCTGGTATGATTAAGTGAAATAATTCAAACATACACCGTTGCTTCACCACAGCATCACAGAAAATCAAGTCTAGACGAGCTCGTCGCGAGACACGAAACAAACACAAAAAGTGGACACAAAAAATGAGCAGAGAGTAGCTGAAGTCAAAATATGTCAACAATTCACCCCCATTACAAGAATCTTTCAAACAACGCAATTCCTAGTATGTTAAAATGTATCACTTGTGAGTTTGGTACTGGTATCAAAACAAATACCCTAGGTATGTAATTTCACTACTAGCCGTATCACTACGAGTACCTGTTTTTCATGCCAAGCTTCCACATCTAGTTGTACTCCAAAACACTTCAGTTCATATCAAGTTTCATGATAGCATGATTTTAATTTTCACACACCTGAGGTGCCTTGTCTGTGAAACACGTGTGTGCACTGTAGAACCTAATTCTGACTGGCCCAGTCAAGTAAGGAAAAATATCTTTTTACGAACACTCATTGCCAATAGCCATGGTAAGTAAGCAGGAGTNACTGGCCCAGTCAAGTAAGGAAAAATATCTTTTTACGAACACTCATTGCCAATAGCCATGGTAAGTAAGCAGGAGTGTATATAGCATGTTGACATCTAGTCTACAAGTAAATCTAGGCAAAAAAAAAAAACAGGTAGCCCTAGCAATCATATTGTAGCTTACGAAAGAATACTGCCTGAGTGATATTTCCACGAGGGAAAAAAGGGTTTTGGAATGTTAATTATAATATATATATAAATATATATTTTTTGTAGCCGAGCGGCCTACTTGCAATCCTAACTACTATTATGGATGGTGTGTTAAGGCAGTAAACTTTGCTTGGATACCAAAACTTTTTTTTTAAAACATAACTTAAGCAGTATTCTTCCTTGAGCGACAAGATATAAATCACTTTTCTTCTCAGTTCGTTACTATGCTCAAAGCTTTCATTGTACTTGAGACTTCACATATGTATGTCAAAGTTGACAATATATTGAGAAGGATTCACTAACATTATTCTTAACCCACAGACACACATGCATGTAGAAACAACTTTCATTTAATTGATACAGTAACTCTTCAAATCAGCTGACATTACTGGACAAGAATCCAAATAAGCATTTCAAAATCTGAAGTGTGATATAATATATCAAAAGAAGGCAACGAACAGTCGAGTAGATGGATTTATTACTACAACCACTTTATGTAGTATCTAACAATTCTTCTAAAAAATACATAGGTATGTATACTGTAAAAACACACACACAAATACTAGTTGTGATGGTCACTCATTCTATCTGTGATGGCAATATACTGAATTATGGGTGTGACCCAACCATATTTCCCATGAAAAAATTACTTTGTTTCTAATAAAACAGCAGCAGTCAAGTTTATCACATCTCATCAATGGTCATAGTTCATAATATGGCACAAGATGTTTTCAAGGACACAGATCGTTAGTTACTCACTTGAAACAATATAAAAATTATAAAACTACAAATAACACAAAAAACTTTTTACTACCAAACAGAAATAAATTACACTTCCTAATTTATTCGCACAATACACAAAGACATACACTCAAACATTATGACATAAAACATGATCCCCACGTACAAATATGGTCATGCATAATGTTTGTATGAAAACACCCATCAAAAGCATTGTTTCAAACCCACATCATTTGCTCATTTCTTGCAACATCTGTTTAGCACAGCATATTCTGCAGTAATGCATGTAACAGGGAACAGAGATTCGAGGTAAAAGTCAAGCGCCTTTGGTACACATGTATTTGTAAGTACGTAAACATTTCTGTATCAAACTGACTCGTGTGCAGCACATACTGCTGAAGTACATGGCCAGATCAGAAAATTCACATAATATGGCATCTAAATGTGGGCTACGACTGACAGTTGTTGCAAACATAATAATTTTTTTTCTTCAAAGTTCATATATAATCTTGAAGGATTGGTTTATATCACAGTCCAAAAGGTATTTTGTAAATCATCAACTTCGGCTGAAAAATAATATTTTGTACATGATTGAATATTTAGCTCAGATGTTTCTGTTGGTTAACAGTCTGCAACACACTACATGAACTCTCTAATAAGGCCTTGTATTACTGTGCACTTGCCAGTATTGAGTGCACGGCTGTGGTGTATGAAAGGACTGCAGCACTCAACATGCTATGACCACAATTCAGGGAAAAACTGGAGAAGAGGACAAAAATACCACAAAATCATCCTAATTCAGTTGTTCACATTATATCTTGATGCTGATCGTAAAGTGCAGCAGTACCACTGTAGGTGGTCAAGAAGGCACGGAGCTCTATTTGACAAGTTTTCCATCAAACCCATCAAAGAAGGACTCCACAGCGGGGCATTCACTCGGCCGCTTTGACCACGTCGCTGGAACCCACTTTGTGGGTGTGGGTGCTTTAATGGGAGCCCTTGAAAATCACACATTACCCTCAAACATTAAACATCGAAACNCCACTTTGTGGGTGTGGGTGCTTTAATGGGAGCCCTTGAAAATCACACATTACCCTCAAACATTAAACATCGAAACTGGATTCCGCAACACAATGTCAAAGAAAAGAAAAAAAAAGTGTACTTTCATTATTCCCAGCAAGCAATTAAACCAGAACAAGCCAGGAAGAACAAGTGTTAGTAACTTCAGAAGAAGTGCAAGTTGTATTAACAAATGCAAATACAGTAACTACTCAAGGGAAATACCACAAAATATAAATTTGCTTTAACTAATTTCCAACATGCAACTTTCAAAGACTCTGAAGAGCTAATTTCTAGATCATGCAACCAGGTCAAAGATAACAACCACAAACTACTTATTTTTCCAAACATGTGAAAACAATCATTGTAAAATTAATAATCCATAAATATAAAGCCTAGTGTTAATTTAAAGCAGTGCAATATTGCCCACTGGAAAGACAAATGAGTTCACACAGGTTCAAATAAGAACATTTTTATTACGGAACTTCAAAGAATTCTTAATAAAATTCCAAATCATGTATTTTTTTGTTTGTTTGTTTGAATAAAATTATTTTGGAATAGCAGTTTTAATCAGACATGAATACATTTAATTGACAAGTGCGTGGGCACTACACATGTTTTAAACACCAGCCAGACCAGCTGTTTGCTGAGGAATGAAAACCATGCAGGCAGCATCAAAAGTACAGCCTAACAATGGTGGACTAAGCAAGGAGAATTATTTTAGCTTATTTGCTTGGAAATGACAACTATATAGTATACTGTATTTCTTTCCAACACAGTGACATTTCTACCTTTCAGTGCCATGCTGATTCACGTATCACTCCAACAGCTGCATTTCCTGACATGCCACACAAAGTCACAATGCACTGTGCTAATTTGACTAAACTTGATATATACCATTGCAGTACTTAAAAGCTGCAAAAAAATTCTGAACACGTGTCCAACAAACTATTTCAAATCATCATACAATNCCACTTTGTGGGTGTGGGTGCTTTAATGGGAGCCCTTGAAAATCACACATTACCCTCAAACATTAAACATCGAAAATGGATTCTGCAACACAATGTCAAAGAAAAAAAAAAGTGTACTTTCATTATTCCCAGCAAGCAATTAAACCAGAACAAGCCAGGAAGAACAAGTGTTAGTAACTTCAGAAGAAGTGCAAGTTGTATTAACAAATGCAAATACAGTAACTACTCAAGGGAAATACCACAAAATATAAATTTGCTTTAACTAATTTACAACATGCAACTTTCAAAGACTTTGAAGAGCTAATTTCTAGATCATGCAACCAGGTCAAAGATAACAACCACAAAATACTTATTTTTCCAAACATGTGAAAACAATCATTGTAAAATTAATAATCCTAAAGCCTAGTGTTAATTTAAAGCAGTGCAATATTGCCCACTGGAAAGACAAATGAGTTCACACAGGTTCAAATAAGAACATTTTTATTACGGAACTTCAAAGAATTCTTAATAAAATTCCAAATCATGTATTTTTTTGTTTGTTTGTTTGAATAAAATTATTTTGGAATAGCAGTTTTAATCAGACATGAATACATTTAATTGACAAGTGCGTGGGCACTACACATGTTTTAAACACCAGCCAGACCAGCTGTTTGCTGAGGAATGAAAACCATGCAGGCAGCATCAAAAGTACAGCCTAACAATGGTGGACTAAGCAAGGAGAATTATTTTAGCTTATTTGCTTGGAAATGACAACTATATAGTATACTGTATTTCTTTCCAACACAGTGACATTTCTACCTTTCAGTGCCATGCTGATTCACGTATCACTCCAACAGCTGCATTTCCTGACATGCCACACAAAGTCACAATGCACTGTGCTAATTTGACTAAACTTGATATGTACCATTGCAGTACTTAAAAGCTGCAAAAAAATTCTGAACACGTGTCCAACAAACTATTTCAAATCATCATACAATAAATTTAATGTGTATATATACTATGCAAAAAATAATGCAACCAACACAATGGTATTATTATGTGAAACAAAAATTACTTTAAGACCTACACATGGCCTTAAAAGATTTACATAGAGGTAATGGATGTTGCACAAGATTTTGTAATAAGACATTTAATAAGAGTTTATTTTACTAGGGTGTCTGTGCATGCTAAGGGCCATGCCCATTTGGTAGAAGGACTAGGCCTTATATGGTAAAAGCCCAAGCACATAGTGAAAATGTGTATGTCAGTTGTACAGCAGTCAGTTTGACCCAATAGCGAATTAATGTTTTACTGTTGGAGCTGTCAAAATCACATGACTTGGACAAATAAGGTTAGCACACTGTTTACATACACATATGCTTGGAAATGTTNATAGCGAATTAATGTTTTACTGTTGGAGCTGTCAAAATCACATGACTTGGACAAATAAGGTTAGCACACTGTTTACATACACATATGCTTGGAAATGTTAGTACACTTCTGACCAAGTTTTAATGCAACAGTAATGTAATAAAGTCGTGCATATAAAAATAAAAGACCTGTTGACGGAAGCAAATGTCATGCCACTGTTTGATTATATAACTGACAGTACTACTTGTCACACAATANAAAAGACCTGTTGACGGAAGCAAATGTCATGCCACTGTTTGATTATATAACTGACAGTACTACTTGTCACACAATACTAACATCAGTCTACTTCATCTTTAGTTTGCAAGTTCAAGCCCAAGCATGATTCATTTTATGGGCATCAAGCTGGTATCCAAGTGACTGAAATGTGTCAAAGCTACAACTGACAGTGCCGCTTGCCAAGAGTGAATGTACAGGAACATCAGCTGTGGCATACAGTTAAAACGCTGCAGTCATGTTGCCAATAGAACACATGTTAACTGAACTACTTTTTGAACTGTCATTTACGGGATTCATATACAAAAAAAAGTACACAACAGTACTCTGAATATTTAAGTGTATAAATTCTGTATACAAGCTAAGCAGTTTGAAAAGGTGTAATCCTAGCCTAAGTCAGGCATGCCAATGGCTGTGTCAATGTGGTCCACTCTTCCACATTACAATATGCATATATATTTGGCATCACAGCTAGTAAGTACCACCAAGGAAAAAGATAACAAGTAACTGAGTTTGACACCCACATTAACAAACTGACACACCACTGAGCACTTACTGCAGTTGTACAGAAGCAGTGCTGCACCAGTGAACCAAAAAGAAACCACCTGCAGAAATTACTTTTCACACCTGCTTCAAACACAGGGTGTATTTTTCAAAAACTTCCAGTTCTTCTTCCCTATATTTTTAAAAAGTCGAGTTTAAAAAAAAATAATGGATGTCTTTTTTTTTTTTACAACTGCCAAACACTCAACACAGAATTTACTTTTTTCCAGTTTCAGTGTCTGAAGAAACATTTCTTCAAAAATCTATGCAATACTCACAAAATTATAAAGGCATGGTAGTGCTCTGTGGCTAGAACTGTGTTTTACACCCCATATAGTTGGCAGTTCCTCATTCAGTAATACAATCATCAACACAGTATAATAAATTACACAATGCAAATTTCCAATACCTAAGGCCTGCTAAATAAAAGATAGTCAAGTGACAACAATTTTTGATCATGCTGAAATATTACAATGATACTCTTACTGTAGGAAAAGTTAGTTAATTTTATATTCATTATGCAATTTTTTCAGTGTTTCAATATTCCAAAAGTTCTAGCATTCAAAATAATAAGCAACAGTGCAAAGACAATTACAGGAAATACATGCACCAAATCCTACTGAAATATACCACCATTTCATCCACAGGGCTGCCATAACATGCACTAAAACATCTGACTGGCATTACTGAAACAAGATGCACCATCAAGAGTAGACTTCTCATGAGAGAAATATCAAATAACTGTCACATACTGCAAGCATTTTAACATACAAGCATCATGAACGTGTTAAAATACCAATATTACTGTAATATATGGTTTATACATGTACATATATGGTATGTACAGAAAGCATACATACATTGTTTAAGATAACTGCACCAAAATAATTACACAACTAGAAAAATATAAAATACTAGGTACAATTTGTGTGACCTTTCTTATGAATTAATTTAAAATATGGTATACTTTCCTCTGTAACAAGTCATTTAAAACAAGNCAATTTGTGTGACCTTTCTTATGAATTAATTTAAAATATGGTATACTTTCCTCTGTAACAAGTCATTTAAAACAACAAGCTCACATCGGCAACTGTGATGTAATAATTGCTGATAACTGAAAGACTAATAAAACCATTTAAGTAAATTTCAGCAAAGCAGACTCATACTGTTATCATGCTATTGGAGAACTGAATTCCTCTACCCAGTTAATTAAAAAATCCNATCATGCTATTGGAGAACTGAATTCCTCTACCCAGTTAATTAAAAAATGCCACAAATCATTAAATTTTGGAATGAACTGATTACACCACAGTTAGAACAGTCATTGTTAAAACACAGATTTTTCATCATTTACAAAATTTATTGAATTTATAAACTTAATAAATACCTATGGTGGTGTCAAATGTCACGTATAGTAAACCATCAATTTACTGGACTTTGTGAAGGATGGTATTTTCTTTGTTCCCTATTGCCCAAAGAAGAGAGAGAGTTTGTATGGATCGCAAAAGTAATAATTAAATCTATAATTTCAATATAGTACCATATTTTATCACATAAACATCATTACATGTTGGCAGCATTATCATTTAAAGTGCTGAAGAAAGTATTAACATTTATACAGCACAAAAACTGCACTTAATTGAGCAGCATGCCATCTTTTACCTAGAATACTGGGCACACCAGCAAGTGTAATGGTGCACCTCATGCCAGGCCACGCCTTACACTCCCAGAGGTAGGGAGGTCTGTCTGTGCGCATCAGCTACCCTTTCTACAAAACACGGAGGGGTCAAGCACAGACTATCATGCTCAAAGTGTTAAACCTTCCATGGTACAAGGATGAGGCACGATGGTCGGGTGCAAATGAGACTTTGCACTGTGCCTATCTACCCCGCACAGCCGGTTGAGAGCGGGAAGGTGCAAGGATACATTTATTGCTAGACAACCACCTCCCCACAAGCCAGGTGTAACAAAAGAAGAAACAAGGTCGTGCCAAGCCATGCTCAGCAAAAGCCAGGAAATTGTGTGAAGACAGCTAAGGTGCTGCCCCTCTAAGCTGAAGCAACGTGGACGGCACTGCTAACTAGGCAACCCACCTCCCGCCACTGGACATTTGTTGATTAAGCATAATATGCAGTTTTCACGAGCAATGGATACAAAGAGCCATTTAAACCAGGCACAGAACTTCTTGGTCGCTCAAGGTTGGTCGATTTACAGTGCTCCTCCCACTAGCTGGTGCTGGTAGCCCATCATGGCTGTGCACTGTTGCCTAGTTCGCAGTGTTACAGCGGCTGCAGCAAGTTGAGCAAAATGTTTCTCAGGGGCATTCAAAAAATTGTGAAATATTTAATTAAAATTCAGTCACTTTTAGCAATTGGCTCATTTTTCCGAATAATTACATGAAAATCCTATATCTGTAGCTTCATCCATTCTTGTTTTACATTATTCAGGAGTGCGCATGACAGCTGGCATAAACTCACAACTATTTTTCAGAATAGAGGATAATATTTGTTCTTCCCCTGGCAGCAAACAATTTTCTGTAGATTTAAATGTGCCCGATTTGCTTAGCAAGCAGTTACCTCATTCCAGCCAATGTTGGTGTCTGCACTATTCTGTAGTCCCACTTCCGTGACGGGCTTTGAACATTCCTCGTTTTTCAGTTGCTTGCATGTACAGTTTTCGTTGAAATTATGGTACTACGTAAACCTTGTGCTAGCACCAGCAAAAAAGAAGTGGTTCACAACAAGATTGATATATAATTANCATGTACAGTTTTCGTTGAAATTATGGTACTACGTAAACCTTGTGCTAGCACCAGCAAAAAAGAAGTGGTTCACAAACAAGATTGATGTATAATCATTAGTGTGCAGTAATTTTTTAAGTAAACTAATAAACAAAATTAACAATTAACAATTTGACAATGAGGATGTGTAACGTCAGTGAACGTACAATGCGATGGATATGCATGGAAGGAGAGAGCAGCATTGCATCTATGTCGAAAACCATATTTGTCTCATCAAAAAGAATCAAGCAACAAGTTACAGATTTTAATAACTTTAACAAAAAATATATTTCGGAGGACTATATTATAAATGTACGATAAAGGGAAAATTCAGAGAGCAAAACAAATGCTGGTATCTATGCATGAGAAAATAGGGTTATACGGTTTTAAACAAGTTTCATGGCAAATTCATTGACTTTTTGTTTTAAGAAATCAAATGACAGGAGAAAGTTTGTAATGGAAAGAAATGATATTACAACTGTGCAGACGGGGAAGATGCCATTACAAGCTACAGCAACAAACACAAATTATTTTTTCTATTTTACACGCAACTGTAAGTAAATGACAATTATTACATTTACGTTTAATAGATGTTGCTAATCTGCAAATTCAAGCGTCAGAACATTTTTATTACAAACATAAAATTTCAGCAGTGCGTCTGCTGAAACAGTTTCTGAACACATAGATATGAACTCCCAAGTATATCGCATATATGGTTTGTAGATTTATTTTTCTAGTATATTCAAACATTTTTTCATGTATAGAATTAGAGTCCAGATTTTACGACACATGTATTGTGACACGATTGATGCTTGAAAGAAGTGGCAACAGGGCTCGGTGATGCTTGCCGATAGGCTGGTACTGAGCAACCAAGAAGTTCTGCGCCGGGTATAGAAGCATAATTTATTTTGAAAAATAGTATTACTGTTTCCAACTGTGCTGTATACTGATAAATTTGCTTCTTTATAACATTTAACAATAAATTAGTATTTCAGTAATACAGCCTCCGATTTCCCTGCAAGTAGCCACTAAAAATAGACTTCACAATTGCTTAAAATTATGTAGCAATCATTATGTACAATAAATTTAGTTTAGTGAACGAGGATACAGTAAAACTCGTAAAAGCAATTCCACAGTGTTGTTTTATTTAGAGAGCTATGAAAATTAATTGATACATATTTTGTATTTCTGTGCCAGAGTAACTAAACAAGGACTCTAACAAAAAAAAAAAAATTAATTTATTTATACACTGGGTTTTGGGGTCAAAAGTTATAAAACTATGCATATGAAGTCAAAACTGAGTTTAAGAGTAAAGTATGGATTCAATTATATTTCTGTCTAAGAGAATACATGATCTTAGGTGGGTCAGCAGATAGCCATATGCACGTGGGTAAAAGAAATAAAGGGAGCAAGAGCAAACGTTTCAATCGCGAGTTAGCTGTTAATCCAATCTCCTTTAAATAGATGTCCACTAAATTGAGGTTTAATTGTAACACCACTTGAGGAAATGCTACTATGAATAAAACTATCTCTTGAGGAAATAAGTGATGACATACAAAAAAATTATGTGAGACTATTAAATACTTTTTTAGTGTTCAGCTTCTCAACACATTAAAACAAAATGACTGCATGCAATGTTTTCCTATGAAAAATCAGATGATAGAGAAGACAAGACACTAAAAAGACAATATAATCATCTTTTAGGGTAAATTTCATGAAAAATATCTTGGTGATGGTATTTCTGAATACATTGGCCCATGGCATTGAATGAAAGTGTGGTTACAATGGTCTTTCTACAAATAGTTTGATATGCTCGCCTTCAATGTTTAATATAAGTTATCTTCATTTTTATCAGCCATAAGAAGTTCATCAGCAGCATTGCGATTACCAACAAATATCTCCACTTTGGAAATGAAATGGGGCATGAAGTAATACATTCAATCAATCACCTTTTACCACGACTCAGCCATTCACAGCAAAGTTTTCTTTGACTTAATGTGTGTGTGGCATGACCTGCTCTGCAACTACTCTACATCGTAAGTGAAGGCAGATGTCCATAAAAAAAAAAGTCCACGAAACCCAATTCATTTTCCCACACAGAAAAAATGCTCGCTTCATCACTCTGACTCACCTTTGAAGAGATCATCTGCTGTGGCACTATTTCAATTACACTGGTCCCACCAAAGCAGTATGCTGTGGGGTGGTTTACTGCACAATCTGACTGACCGGCACTACTACCTAAGCTAAGGAGCAGCAGCATCCTCTCAAACAGCAAGCACCATCGACTGGCCTCTTTCCAACTTAGCTTGACGACATGTCTTCTATGGTATAGCAGAGNCTCTCAAACAGCAAGCACCATCGACTGGCCTCTTTCCAACTTAGCTTGACGACATGTCTTCTATGGTATAGCAGAGTACTGGAATTGGCCACCTATTCACTTGTGGATAAACTGACTCCTGGGTTGATTGCCCTGACAGAGAGAAGAGACCTGAAGGTTTGCTGGAGAGGTGTCGCAGCCCGGAAGTTCACAAAATATGCATATGCCCAGATAAAGGAAAAATATTATCCGCAAAGAGGAGACTAGGCATCATGTATTATGTATAAACGTTAATACTGTTACTGGCTGTGTTCAAAAAGTAACCGAGCTAATATTGTGTTAACTTATTTTTTGTTTGGTTTAGTAAACATAATGTTATGTTTCACTGCATGTTTTATTTTTTTCAATCATTACAAATATCTATATAGTCTGTATTTTTCTGCAGTGAAATGCAATTGGTGCAAAGTTCAAGTTAAACATTTAGGTTTACATCAAGGCATTTTTGATTTATGTTACGTTCGCAAAAGATCATAATATTCCAGTTGGATGCTGAGGGCATTTTTATTGTAATTGCCAATTGGCATCTCACTTCTTCGTCAGTCAGTGAAACAAGACACTTGTGTTCCACAATAAATTCCCCTCCAACAAATTCAGCAAANGGATGCTGAGGGCATTTTTATTGTAATTGCCAATTGTCATCTCACTTCTTCGTCAGTCAGTGAAACAAGACACTTGTGTTCCACAATAAATTCCCCTCCAACAAATTCAGCAAAAATTTAATGAAGGCCCCATCACTGAAAATAAGTTGAATCTTGAACACACATTTTTTATGTTATTTATTCTGCTTCAGCACAGCAACCACTCTAACGGCAGCCACGTTGTGAAAGACTATATGTGTCGACTATACATGCGCAGCGAGAGCAAAGAGCAATTTCATTTGCACCGAGGTATCTGCCCGGTGCAGATTTCTCTGCATTGTGCCTCAGTCACATGGCTGCTTTCCTCCCTGTTCATATTTAATTCCACTGTGGTGCAGCGCAAGTGCAAATTTTGCATTGCGCCCACTACAGACGTATATTTAATTGACCCCCTGGATGGATAATGAACCTATTCAGAAATAAGTTAATATGTAGGTTCATGCATTAAGTTTGTACAAAGTGAAAAGACAATATTTCATACAGATTCACAGTAGAACAGTAATGAGCGAATTATAAAGATACAATAGGCAGATATACCTCTGCTTAACTGAGATTACAGAGAATAAAAATTCCAGTTATTTTGTATAATCTTGTTTTCAAATAAAATGAAAATGTATATGATCTGGTGTAAATTGATAAAAAAAAGTATACAGTGGAACCCTGTTTGTACGACTGTTCATGGTTACCGAGAATACTGCCGTATTATCGTTACTGTCGCAAATTCAAAACCGACCAATTAAAAAAAAATTATAAGATTATGTTTACAGTGGAATTTCTGTGTGAAATTCATGTTTAATTGTCTTTGTCATCAAACCAACATTTTTTATAAATGAAATACTTATTTGATTCAATATTTAACACTTCTTCAAAATAAAACGCTTTCCCAACCATATATAATAAATAACGCATAAAAACAGAACGCCTGTAAATTATGGCAAGCACCCTGAGATAAGGAAAAAATCAGAGGATACTTTTGAATTATTAATTACTGAAGCTNGCCTGTAAATTATGGCAAGCACCCTGAGATAAGGAAAAAATCAGAGGATACTTTTGAATTATTAATTACTGAAGCTCGTAAAGAAACAAATCTTAATTGCTGTATTTATTTTCATGCGTCTCAAAAATTACAAGTTNATTAATTACTGAAGCTCGTAAAGAAACAAATCTTAATTGCTGTATTTATTTTCATGCGTCTCAAAAATTACAAGTTTTTGAAAATAAATAATATTAATGTTAAAAGGTAGACATCTGCCAATTAAAACGGAAGTGTTGTATGCACAATCTTTACACACATCATCCATAAAGTACGAAATGCAATGCTAGAAGTAAACATATGGGAACATCCGGCTTGTAGGACAAGCTTTAGCTGTCTTGGGTGACCTCGTTTTCTCCCTTTACACGGTTAGTAAGTGGGAGATGGTCGCCACCTCCCTTTACATGGTTAGTAAGTGGGAGATAGTTGCCTAGTAACCAGCATGGAATCCTCACACTCTCCTTCTCGTGACCAACCTGGTTGGGATAAAGGCATCTGTGGAGGGATGGCCTTGGCTGTTTCAAGATGTTCCCTCCACCTTCTATGCAATTTGCATATTATGACGATGCTCACTCTAAAACACAGACTGTAACTAATTTTCACCAACATTTTATTTAGTTTTTGCTTGACGTACTGGTTAGGGGCAACATTACAATACCAGAATGTTATCACTAATTAACACTATTTTTTAGTACATTTTAATAACAATTTACATTTTTGCTTATATTTTTTTTATTCTTGGGTTTTTTAATTTTTTGACGGTTTCCAAGAATGACCTCAAAATCGCTACCCTTGTAAATTATGTACTCGTAAAATCAGAAATAGCTGAAACTATTGCTATGCTCACAGCATCAAACATACGTACACACTGATAGGGTGCATAGTGGCAGGGATAAGAGTGATCGATACAAAGCTTCACTTTATGACATTACAAGTTGTGTGCACTGCCAAACCTACCAATTGCGTGTACAGGACACGACCTAATCAGAGGTTTTATGTGAAACCATGTGATGGTAGACACACAACCTATATTTCATTGCTGCATGCTAACAAATGTATTTTTTCATTAACTCTAAATGTAATTTCTTGCTTGCATTTTTGCATACAATTTATTTCCTGAAATTTTTGTACAGTTACAGAGAATGTTGTAAAATCCCCACTGTCACAAAATCTGGGGTCGTAAAATCAGAAGTTTATTGCAGTTTTTTTTTTTTGCTGGCTTTTATGGCTTCCCCAGTTTCAGTGAGACCTCAGTCTTATGTATAGTCTATTCGCGGTTTCTTCACACTTTTTGAATCAAACCTTTGAGAAAACACCCCACGTATGACATTTTTGGCTGTTTCCTAAATATGTGCTTTATAACAAGTATTTTATACTTGAGTTTACTATAAAATTATCTTATTTTTTGTTAAACTGAACTTTTACTTATATTTTATCTATAAATTATATTTCATTTATAATTCATATAAATAAAACAGAGAGAAAATAGGTATGTTGGCAATGACAAATAAAAAATAGTTCTTATGCAAAATATTATTACACTGAGTGCGCACAAATGTGGTGCGCTGTCCCTTTGGTGTAATTTTCTAGACACGGCTACACCATGTTTGCATGAGGAGGAGGGATATCCTGGAATCAGAACTTTAGCAGGGCTTCATAAAAGTTGTTGGAAGTAACCGTGAATGGACTATATACTGTGGTAATCGGCTTACGTATTCTAGATAACATTTGAAAATATTTTATTCATTTCATCTGAAGTCTGATTTTTAATGAAACTTTGTGACTTATGCATTTTATACTGGCAGTCGAAAAAGGGTCACGAGCCTTCTCTACATCCCGGGTATTTATATTTACAGTGACCAAAGTCACAATACCTATGTACACTGCAATATTTGATTTCACATTAACATACAAAAAAATTAACCAAAACAAACTATGCTTAAGCCAAATTGTACACTGCACATTATTTAAAAAAATAAGAAAGCTATGCATTCTTTTTATTGCTAAAAAAAATTTTGAATTCACCATTATTTCAGTTATTCATAACAAATAGTTTTGTTTTATACATGTAAAAATTTTGAATTTAGGTGTTTCATCATAACTAGAGATAAGATTACATGGTGAATAGCAATAAAACTGAAATAACACTGAAATTAATGTTAATACACTGCCAAATACCAAATGCAAGTTAATACACCACCTAACACCGAAATTTCAGTTAAAACACAAAAAAAAACTTATATTTAGCTGAAATATATTTTATTTGTGAAAACATGACCAACAATTTGTACCAAAATATGTAGAAACCAAGTGATAAGAATAATTTAAGTTTTCATAAGATGGGAGGAATAAAAAATAAATCTTAGGTTGTTGTAATTTTGGCTAAGTGAATAACAGCAGTAAATATTATATACTGAGTGGATAAGATTAAAATGATAGTTTAATGAAAATAGCAAAATTGTAAAAGCCTATATAAAAATGGTTGAATTTACAGGTTTGAGTGTTTGTTTCTCTTTAAAACCATATTGAAGATGTTCCTGTAAAATATCAACAAAAATCCACACTGTTTAGGAACCTCAACATGAGTTAGAAAGAAGTTCAAACTCTAAAAAGCGATTTTTTAACCTATGGTAATACTCTGCGTTATCTCAGTTAAAATAAAATGCTTTCTCTTTCATGCATTTGCAATGCATAAACATTATATAAAATTTTAATGTAGTTATGCATAAAAGGATAAATTGATAACTACTCATCAATTTTTAATAATAAAAATCTGCATTAAAGTAACAGTACAATTTTGGCTCTAATAATGCACAATTTTAGTTACACAGTTATAATTTATAAGTTCTTCATAATAAAACCACACTGAAATCTGGAATTTTTTAAAACAAAATTCTCCTTAAAAACATTATAACAAAATCTTGTCCCTAATCACAACATATTCTATTTAATAATAATTTTAAATAACTGCCATACAAAATAAAAGATGCTGTTCATGGTTATGTATGACCTTTAGGTATTCCGCAAGTGTTTACGAAGTAAAGAACCAGTAGTTCTACCTTATAGCTACTGTATCACCTTTAAGCTGGATAAAAAATAGACTATCATATGAAAAATTATTCAATTAAAATCAGTACTGCAACCATTTCTTTAAGAGTTACCCTTTTTTTTTAAACATTTTCTCAGCTTCTAATCTGATATCCTAGTAACATACAATAAACTGATGTACATACTTCAAACAGAAGCAGGGGAGACAACATCCAGCATACAATCAAACTACAGTAGTATGCACACTGTACATTAAGGATGAGCATTGTTCTCACACAACAGTCAACAAGAGAGGAGGATACAGCACAGTACAGCCACGAAGGTAATAAAAGGTTACACTGTCTTACACTGGAGCTTCCTTGTCCACAACCCTGAATATATTAGACAGCTCATCCACCAGGGTCTCGTAGCGGAATGACACTCTTATGTCTGGGACGTTGGTGCGGGAAATGTCATTGCCAGCCACTCCTTCCTTTGTGTAATTGGGACCCAACCAGTACTGCTTTGCCTACAACAGTAACATTAGAATTACCACTTCTCTCCTGCCTCGCTTCTCCAAATATAACTTTACATTGTCTGATGACTAAGCAGATGGTACTAAGTGGAAATAACCAATGATAATTAAAGCAGAACAAAAAGTTAACCAAATTATGCCATTAATTAATCTGTAGTTTTCGAACTCATAAATTTACATTATCTTATCATGCATACATATGTAATACAAAATTTAAATTAGATTTATTATTTAGTTACACAAAAATTGCAGGTTTCTTTCTCACTGATTAAGTTTAATTAGACAATAACCAACAATTGTTCAAATACATAGGCAGCTGTAAATTCTTATACAGAAAATTCTGTAATTTTGATGTGTGTGTCAATTTTCATCTAACAAAACAAAAGTACTGATCTGCTTGGAATCAATATTGTTGAAATTGCACTGTTTTACCTGAAAATAAATGTTACAAACATGATATATAATAAATATATATGATAGGCGAGTTTTAATTTTTACAGCTTTGACGCGAGTCGAGCTGTATGAAACTCAAGTGGAGTCAAGTTGAGTTCAGTATAAAATTTTCNAATTTTTACAGCTTTGACGCGAGTCGAGCTGTATGAAACTCAAGTGGAGTCAAGTTGAGTTCAGTATAAAATTTTCGAGTTAAAACTGAGTTTGCACCATAAATGCAAATTTTTACTTGTGTACACTGGTATAATATCTGCCCCTTATATAGTCTATTTGCAGTTTCTTCACACTTTTAAATCAAACCTTTGAAAAATCACCCCATGTATGACGTTTTTAGTTATTTCCTGAATATGCCATATCCCAAACATTTTATACTTGTGTTAATGTTAAAAAANTTATTTCCTGAATATGCCATATCCCAAACATTTTATACTTGTGTTAATGTTAAAAAAAATACCTTATTTTTTATATATAATCTTTAAGTTATAACATTCCATTTATAATTAATATGAATAAAAATGGAGAGTAATGCAGAGTAAGAAATAGTTTTTAAGCAAAATATTATTACACTGAGTGCGCACAAATGCGGTGTGCATTGTCCTTTTTGTTTGCATGAGGCAGAGGAATATCCAGTAAGTAGAACTTTAGTAGGGCTTCAAAAAAATTGGAAGTAACCGTGAATGGACTATAACTTCCTCCTATAGTCATGGTTTACCAAGAAAAAAGTTTGGGACTAGTTTCTACTAATATGAATAATCCTTTGCTTCGTTAAAAGATTCACAGAGCTGCCTTTTACCTCTCGCCAACGAGTGAATGACTTCAGTAGGTAGAAAAGGTATAAAAGGAACATTGATATCAGCCACTTGATGCTGATAGAAAAATAAAAATAAAATAACAGTTACAGGAGTGGAGTGGGAGGGTAGCTTTCAGGCTGATCTGTCATTATGTTGCCAAGTGAGTGAACAAGCAGTTCACATTGAAAGTTTTTGTTTGTTAATAATTCTTTTATTATGTATACGTTTTTAAAACAGTAATTATGAAAATAATAATGGCAAGTGTACCGTATCTATGCATATTTCTGCTGAAGGTGCGACGTGCCACCAGATAAAGAGGCTTTTCATGTTTAAATACGTCATACTTTTAATGTCATATTTTCCAGACTCAAAAATTGAAGAAGCTATGCACATAAAACGTACAAAGTGTACAGCAATTGTAAATTATGTTATTAGTGAAAACCATAACCAGTAAATAACAAAACATTTGTGGTCATCAAAATTCAGCATTCTCAAAACAACTGTCCTCAAAATTCAATACTTGAGTCCAAAAGTCATCTGGCTCGATAAGGCTTTCCACATTAGTTGGGATGGTAAGTTAACTGTTAGAGGTACAAAAGAAGTGAAAATAAAGGTAAAGGTCTGCAAAAATCTTTTATATTTCTTGGGATGTGTAGTTTGTATTTTTGTGTAGGCCTTTCTCAATTTGTTTTTTATCAGTCTCTTGAATATTAATCAGTTTTTAACGTAGTATAACTCATACAAGGTAAAGTTGTAAAGTGGTAAAACTAAACATATTGGTAAAATAAAAATTAATATTTTTTATAATATATCACAAAAATCAATGACGTAAGGTCCTGGGAGGGAAAATGCGGACCAAATGAAATTCTTGTACGGACATTGTTTCCTGAACGGTTGGCAACCCTGGCCACCATTCAGGCCACAAGAGAGAGCAAGTGGTGTCTCATAACTTGTCGGCTTTTATCGCTGCCAGTGCCGACCATCACAACAACCGAGCGTCAATGCACGTAGCAGAGTTGTCATTACGACAAAACTTTAATGGTTTAGTAACGTAAAATTATTGATTCACGAAACATAAAAAGTGATTGTTAGGCATGAATATTTGTTTTACTCTTTCTTTATAACCTAAAAACACAGTGACTGGACTTGCACATTCAGTAGCTCGATGCCAGTGTTGCNAATTTTTACAGCTTTGACGCGAGTCGAGCTGTATGAAACTCAAGTGGAGTCAAGTTGAGTTCAGTATAAAATTTTTGAGTTAAAACTGAGTTTGCACCATAAATGTAAATGTTTACTTGCGTACACTGGTATAATATCGGCCCCTTATATAGTCTATTTGCAGTTTCTTCACACTTTTAAATCAAACCTTTGAAAAACACCCCATGTATGGCGTTTTTAGTTATTTCCTGAATATGCCATATCCCAAATATTTTATACTTGTGTTAATGTTTAAAAAAAAACCTTCTTTTTTATATATAATCTTTAAGTTATAACATTCCATTTATAATTAATATGAATAAAAATGGAGAGAAATGCCTAGTAAGAAATAGTTTTTAAGCAAAATATTATTACACTGAGTTCGCACAAATGCGGTGTGCATTGTCCTTTTTGTTTGCATGAGGCGGAGGAATATCCTGGAAGTAGAACTTCAAAAAAATTGGAAGTAACCATGAATGGACTATAACTTCCTCCTCCTCCTCCTCTTATAGTCATGGTTTACCAAGAAAAAAGTTTGGGACTAGTTTCTACTAATATGAATAATCCTTTGCTTCGTTAAAAGATTCACAGAGCTGCCTTTTACCTCTCGCCAACGAGTGAATGACTTCAGTAGGTAGAAAAGGTATAAAAGGAACATTGATATCAGCCACTTGATGCTGATAGAAAAATAAAAATAAAATAACAGTTACAGGAGTGGAGTGGGAGGGTAGCTTTCAGGCTGATCTGTCATTATGTTGCCAAGTGAGTGAACAAGCAGTTCACATTGAAAGTTTTTGTTTGTTAATAATTCTTTTATTATGTATACGTTTTTAAAACAGTAATTATGAAAATAATAATGGCAAGTGTACCGTATCTATGCATATTTCTGCTGAAGGTGCGACGTGCCACCAGATAAAGAGGCTTTTCATGTTTAAATACGTCATACTTTTAATGTCATATTTTCCAGACTCAAAAATTGAAGAAGCTATGCACATAAAACGTACAAAGTGTACAGCAATTGTAAATTATGTTATTAGTGAAAACCATAACCAGTAAATAACAAAACATTTGTGGTCATCAAAATTCAGCATTCTCAAAACAACTGTCCTCAAAATTCAATACTTGAGTCCAAAAGTCATCTGGCTCGATAAGGCTTTCCACATTAGTTGGGATGGTAAGTTAACTGTTAGAGGTACAAAAGAAGTGAAAATAAAGGTAAAGGTCTGCAAAAATCTTTTATATTTCTTGCGATGTGTAGTTTGTATTTTTGTGTAGGCCTTTCTCAATTTGTTTTTTATCAGTCTCTTGAATATTAATCAGTTTTTAACGTAGTATAACTCATACAAGGTAAAGTTGTAAAGTGGTAAAACTAAACATATTGGTAAAATAAAAATAAATATTTTTTATAATATATCACAAAAATCAATGACGTAAGGTCCTGGGAGGGAAAATGCGGACCAAATGAAATTCTTGTACGGACATTGTTTCCTGAACGGTTGGCAACCCTGGCCACCATTCAGGCCACAAGAGAGAGCAAGTGGTGTCTCATAACTTGTCGGCTTTTATCGCTGCCAGTAACGAACATCACAACAACCGAGCGTCAATGCACGTAGCAGAGTTGTCATTACGACAAAACTTTAATGGTTTAGTAACGTAAAATTATTGATTCACGAAACATAAAAAGTGATTGTTTTACTCTTTCTTTATAACCTAAAAACACAGTGACTGGACTTGCACATTCAGTAGCTCGATGCCAGTGTTGCNTTGTTTTACTCTTTCTTTATAACCTAAAAACACAGTGACTGGACTTGCACATTCAGTAGCTCGATGCCAGTGTTGCCAGTTAGGGTTAAATTTTGCTTACATGCAACGTAAAATTCTGGTACTCTAATAAAAAGGACAACCCCCTCCCCCCAAAATTTTTTTGCAACCACATTACAGTAATTTCAAGTCCCAAATAAAATTTGCATGATTTTAAAATTTTCATTTTATGATTTTGGATTACTATTGGTTAGATTTTTGATTTTATATATACGGTATATATTTTTTTTCAGGATACTCAGAGATTACTTATCGGTACTCATTTTACAAGATTAAATTTTTAATTCACTTTAAATACATTTATTCACAGACTAAAATACATAAAATATTTTATAAAGATTTATGACAAAATAATAAACTATATGTTGCCAAAATCAACAAGTTCAATACAACCTAAAATACTTTCAAGTAGTTGTGATATACAATTACTTGTATTTTAGTTTACACAATAATTTAATTTAACACAGAATGAGAAAAATCTGGTACCTGGTACCAAGATAGAAAATTTGGTACAAATACCTTCAAGTTGAGTCAAGGTGAGAGTTTATTCAAAATTTGTTGGTAGAACTGTAAAGCGAAATGTTTAGTGTTTTTCTTCCAATCTTATTGACATGTTATCCACGTAATGGTATTGTCATTTTCTGGTATTTAATCTAAATTTTTACACGTGACACTTCCTACTCATTATTAGTATTCGACACCGCATCATCACGTGTGCATCACATGCCCCCAAGGGAATCGAACCCCGACTGGCCGCCTCCAAGGCCTGCACATATGTAATGATAGGAAGCCACGTCATCGCCCCTACAACTTGTAAACCTGCTGAAAAGCAGCCGCAGGCATGCAAGAGTTTACTCCTAAGCGAGCAGCAGATGCAGCCTGCAAACACCCTCAAAGCCTCCCAACCACCACGCCGCCCAGCCCGAACATGAAAGGGAGGCGGCCAAAGATTACAGAGAGTGAACGAAACATGTGGGAACCCTCCAGCCAAGAGGAATATAACGCAGTGAACCTGGCAGAAATGCCAGTTGTCCACGTAGCTCGCCTCAGCACAAGTTGTGCTAAGGCTCTCTACCACAGTCGCAGTCCTCCTCAGGACACTCCTAGACCTTCCAGTCTTCTACCAGTTCTTCAGCTGACGACTCCTCCTCTAACACAGCAACCGAAGAGATGTCATTACCCCCCTCCCCCCGCCAACAAGAGTCACCACACCCAACACGTATACAACACGCGACGCTCCGGAACCCTGCTGGACTACAAGCCACAATAAGGGTCCAGTTGTTTTCACAACTACTTAATTGTCAGCTCTCGTCCGCTCTTCAAGCAAGGCTCCTTGAGCCGACAGGCACCTTCACCTCTCTTGCTCTTGTACAAAAATCCGTTGAACACCTAATGTGTGTATAGGTAGGAGGTAGTACGGCTCACAGTGTTTCTATTCTCAAGGGAATAAAACACGTAGTCTAGCTAACTTCCATCTTTCCTTACTCTGTAGTGAATGTGTGCCTTTACCCCAACCTGGTAAGTGTCACCCTTGAAGGGAGCGGCAGAGGACCGCGAATTGGCAACAAGTTTCCGACGTAGAGGAGGACTGCGGGCAGCCACTAACCAGGACTGCACATACATCACACACAAGAACAAGTTTGACGGCCACCCATACTGTGGACCCGGTACGTAAAGGTACCTGGTGCGTAAGTACGGTAGAGCCCAAACCACTAAAGACACATAACGAGGCATCTAGGCCAACTAAGTCAGCAAACCCATTCCTCCAGAGCGTATAAACTTGCAGGAGGGGGTGCCAGGCCTGACAAGGCTTGACCCTAGTACTTCTGGAGTACACTTTAGCAAGGGGTTTGCTGCCTGCCACACTCTACAGGATGAATATTAGCACCTTTCCTGTCCATGACGTTCGCTCACTGACGCGGGAGTAGGAGGAACGCCCGGAGGACAGCTGCTATCCTTGCATGTCGCCACCCTTTAAGTAATCAACCTACACCAGCCCTCAGCTGCAAATCCCTGCGAGAGAGAGCACAAGCCACCCGGCAATTAGTGGAGCCTCAATCCACCAATCTCCCAAGCAACCTATTTGGCCTCTCAGTTAGGGTTCCCGGAGCTGCTCAACCTGCCGTTGAACTACTCCGCCAGAGGTACACTCTCCCCTTGGGAGTGATACCGTTCGACCCGGAGGACAACAGTGAGGCACCAGCAACCAGCCGACCACGTGCCCGCCAGCCGGCTAACATCCCGGTCACCAGCAGGCGACAGTAGAGCCAGCCTGCTCAGTCGTCCGCTCCAGGCGGAGCTGAAGTCTACCAGCCAGGACAAACGTCTGCCGCAAGGGAGCGACACCAGTGGTAAGCTAGCCCGCACCTGTGTGTCCAACGCCCAGAGGCATCACCTCGTCCTCACAGACTTTGTACCAAGTAGGCGCCCGATGCGCCTTACCTTATATGAGGGATCAGCGCAAGGCCGATGAGTCACTCTACAGATGCCTCTGCAGTAGAGTCCGCCCCCTACCTGAACAGCTGACCTGGTGCTAAATTGAAAACTTCCCCACTTGCCGTGACATCCCTCTCTCTAGGCCCTTATACATAAATTTCTTTTATTAGCTTATTTGCTGATAACTAAAAATGTTTCCCTTTTACACAGGTAGTAAAATTTTGTAGTTCCCAGGAGGGGCTTTCTCTATAGAAGTTTGCTGTAGAAACCAGTACTATTGTTATGAGGACTATAACATTTGCTATGAATATTAATTTAATTGTTTGTTTACATTTTAATGTAGTAGTAATTTTAGCCCCAACTTTATTTTTCAGTAATTTTAAAGTCACTAAATATCTATTTTTGTACACCACTCTTTTTTTTTTTTTGTGAAATTATAACCTGAAAATCTTAAATAATAAATTTGTATTACAATTTTATTTTACTAAATTAATTTTGTAATTTTTAAAAGGTAATTAACTGTTTTTCACTTTTATTTTTTATATTTTGTCTTCTCATAANCTAAATTAATTTTGTAATTTTTAAAAGGTAATTAACTGTTTTTCACTTTTATTTTTTATATTTTGTCTTCTCATAATTTTATTTTGAGATTCAATGGAATTAATATTTTGTGATAGTGCTGAGGTGAGAGATAATTGCCAGAAGTAGATTGCTTCTGGATGGGACCTTTAAACTTTATGACTACGTATATTTATGCCAGGATTTAGATAGTTAAAATCCTCGGCACCACCGTAAGATAGGGTATGTTATTTAGTACCAGAAGCTTGAGTTCTATTAGGAGAATTTGGCCAAGTAAAGAAGAGGGCAGAGGTTCTTAGGTAGACGTATAATTTTGATGTTTTCCCTGCCGACAGATGACGCAGCCCCCCTTAGTGCCACGCGCCATTAGCTCTGAGTGTGATGCCACTTTAGGAAGGTGATGCTAAGCCTTTATCTGAGCCATAAGGGCTCATTCCTATATTTCTGAACTTGATTCAACTTAAACGCAGTATAAACTTTGGTCTCAGAAAAGTTTTTAAAAATAATTGGTTCAAATTAGTATACAGAAAGGCAAAAAAAATTGTCTGCTGCTCTACTGAGTGAGCTAACGCCGGTATTTTATTTTTGTAAACCCTGAGAAACATTAAGCCTTTTGAAAATGTGTTGGATGGAGACCCAAACAATTTTTAAAGAGAAAACATTTAATTTTCAGTGATTTAAGATTTTGGAACAGTGAATTTAATTTTCTTATTGGAGTTCATAAACTAACTTTTCGTTTTCAGTTACATGAGATGTCTAGCAAATAGATTTTCCAGACATTACATTTTCTAAACTTAAATTGGCAAAGCTGCACTATTTTAATATCTTGGTAGTAGTATCTTGAAGTCATCATACTCCAATTTACATTGCTACATTAATTTTCAGTTGCATTCACACAGTAAGATAACCTAACATTTTCTGTCAGCACATTACATTTATTTTCATTCCAAATACTTAAAACAAATAAGAAAAAATTTTTTTTAGTAAAACACTACAGCAAAACATATCCTGATTTTGTTTTTCTTTACATAATTTACTCCTTCTGTACCATCAATTGAATTTTATTTTTGTATGTGAAGAAATTTGTATCTGTTTTGAAACTGTTGGCACCAATGGAAAAATTGCTGTGTATGTTTTGTCCAATATAGCCAGCCGAGGTAGCAGGTCCATTGGTCTGCACAAAGTGAATGGTAAGAACCAAGGTACTTCTTTTGACATTCAGTGGAAATGAAATAAAGTTTTCTCTCTACTTCTTTTTCCACACATACTCTCTCAGAAACACATCAATCTTTAACAAACAAAAAAAAACACCAAACTCTACATAACACATTATAATTTATTATTCCATATGGTGCAAAGTTTTAAAAACATGAACAAAAGTTCAGAGGTTACACTATAATTGGAAAAATATATCTGATGGTCTACATTGCAAAACAGCAGATCACACAAAGAAATGCCATGAAAATATTTGAAAGATATCCTGATTATAGGGCCAGTTTGTGTGACTAAGCAACAGCACACAATACCAAAATATAACAAAAAATGTGTATAACCTTGTGAGGAAATCCACTCATGATGACGCTGTTCCTCGCCAGCTCGCTCATGTCGCATGAGCTCAGTTTCCACACCTGTGCAGCTATGCTGTATTCTTCCATCAGTGGCTCCTGTAGAAACACAGATAATGTGGAAGGTCAAAACAACAGTAACTCATATAAACAAGTAATGCTGCGATAAACAATAATATTCAACACAGAGACACGTCAAACTGGTATCTGTACTAATAGCCAAATATCGCATATTTTCTTCAATAAGTTTCCAAAGTGTGAGAAGCTGTAAACTAAACCAAGTTAACTACTGAGATTTATGCAAAGAAAAGATAAATAAATCTACTTTGTAAATTGCATTATAATATTCCCCACCATATTTATTCATTATAGTTAATGAGTCTTCTAAGTTGTAACACAAAAGTGTAATGTTATAAAGTAATGTTAGAAACCAGAGCTTGCAATTACAGTGTAAACACAGTGATGCAGAATAGATAGGCCTCTCAACCAACACTCTTAAGGCACAAAACAAATAGTAGCCACACAGTTGATACTAAGAATCCATAGCTGATATCATCAATTTCCAGGAGAACCAGCAGCAGTAGCAACACACGCAGCATTCCATAACAAAGACTTTGACTCGTGCTACAGTAACAGATGATGAGAATTCTGCCACCTTCAAACAACAGTTCAGGACTCACATGCTTGGAACCAGCTCAAATATTCATTACAAAATCCAGGCAGCGTCCGAGTCTAAATATAAAGTAATTCCACTCCACAGTCACATTTTCTGTAGTACCTACTGGATCCTCACAGCTGTACCTGCAACATTTGAATTTTACCACAGCAACATATCTTCTGGCTGCTAGGTTCATCAGTAAAAATGTTCACTCTACAGTGAAACCAATCAACAGAGGGATTGTCTATTTCTTATATATTGCTTTTGCAACAAGTGCCAAGACTGATTATTGCTTACTATAAATAGTAGACTTGGCTGTGTGCATCGGCCATTAGCCATACTGGAAAAAAAAATCAATAGTAGACCAGTAGTAAACAATATATTGATAACGGTAAATGTTAAACCATTATAAAACATGTTTTTCATGGGATAGTTCTTAATTTAACCTATTTTATACAAATTTCACGTGTGTCGCAATTTAACCTTTATAATTGTATTATATATCCTAAAAACACCATTTGTGACAATGTCTTTTCCCTAGCTATAGGTAATAACGTAAATTAAAAATGTTGCAGGTATGGCAATGGTGTTTTCTATGAATCTCCAAAACATGGTGTAATAATAGCAAAAGATGACGAACTGCGTTTTACCTTAGTGAAATGGAATTGCAGAGGGTCATCTGTGGACAGGCTGATACACAGTCCGCGGGCAAGATACTCTGGGAGAGGGTTGCGGTGGTAGTTCAGGAACAAAGAGTTGTTGCTGAGTGGCGACATGGCTATGCCTACCTGAGCCAAGTAATACAAGTACTGCAGCACAGGAACCTGCAACACACAGCCATTACAATTACTCCTGTACAGCAAGACATGTTATAGCTGCTTCATGGTTAACTGGACACTTCTGAAAGTTCTGCCCGTTGTGTATCCTTCCATAGCTCCATGAAAAATTAACCTGTCACGGACCTTTTAAGAGAAATATTTGGCTGCTAAGTATACTCTCATTCTCACACTCTCTATCTATCTATCTATCTATATATCTATCTATATATCTCTCTATATCTCTATATATATATATATATATATAAAACAACATTCTGAGCACTACGTCATCATCGCTTTAGATACGTAGATAAAATATCATCTTTACTTGTTGGTGAAATGCCTGTCCCTGTAAAAAAATCCCTCCTCTTTTTTGTCATGTTTTAGCAAAAAACAATATGGGACCAATTTCTTAACAATAAGTCCTTTGACTGATTAAGTGTTTATGCAACGATTCCTTTTCCTTCCTGCCGATGAGCGCACAGTTACAGCAAGGATGGTGATGATAGCCATTTGTCCTTCATAGAAACATATCAATTAACTGTTTTAGGCTTGAAGAGTATAGAGTGGCTTTCAGTCTGGCCCATATGCATGTGGCTAAACTAGTGAACATGTAGTCAACTTTCAAATTTTTGTTAAAGTTTAAGCGTGAAGGCCTAGGGAGAGGGACATCCATTCAAAGAGAGCTGTGTTTTTAATTCTGCGCCAGGTCAATTGCGCAGGATGGAGGCGGACTCTACTGCGGTGGTGTCTGTAGTATGACACGTCGGCCTCACACTAGTCCCTTATATAATGTAGGACGCATCAGGTGCCTACTTGGTACAAAATCTATGAGGGCGAGGTGATACCTCCAGGCGTTGGACAAACAGGTTTGGGCTAGCTTACCACTGGTGTCACTCCCTTTTGGCAGACGCTGGTCCTGGCTGGAAGACTTCGACTCTGGCTGGAGAGGATGGCTGGGCAGGCTGGCTTGGCTGTCACCTGCTGGTGACCAGGCTGCCAGCCAACTGGCGGGCACGTGGTCGGTTGATGGTGGTACCTTGCTGATGTCCTCTGGGTCGAATGGGACCACTCCCAAGGAAACAGAGTACCCCTGGCGGAATAGTTCGACGGCGGGGTGAGCAGCTCCGGGAACCATAACCAGGAGGCTAAAAAGGTTGGCAGGGAGAGTAGTGAAGTGAGGCTCCGCTAATTGCTGGGCCACTTGTGCTCTCTCCAGTGAGGACTTGCATCTGAGGACTAGTGCAGATTGATAACTTAGGAGGTGGTGAGATGCAAGGATAGCAGCGCTCCTCCGGGCATTCCTCCTATCCCTGCGTCGGTGAGCAAACGTCATGGACTAAAAAGGTGCTAATGTTCAACATGTAGAGTGCGACAGGCAACAAACCCCTACGTAATGTGTATTTCAGAAGTTCCTGGGTCAAACTTCGTCAGGCCTGGCACCCCCTCCGGAAAGTTTAAACGCTCTGGAGGGAATGGGTGAGCAGACTTTGTTGGCCCAGATGATTCGTATCTTTCTAGTGGTTGGGGTTCTACTGTACTTGCGCACCAGGTACCTTTACGTACCGGGTCCACAGTATGGCTGGCCATCGAACTTGTTCTGTGTGCGACGTACGTGCATATGTGGTTAGGGGCTGCCCATAGACTACGTTTTTTATTCCCTTGAGAATAGAAACACAGTGACCCATACCACCTCCTACCTCGACAGACACTAGGTGTTAAACAGACTTTGTACAAGAGCAAGACAGGTGAAGGTGCCTGTCGGCTTCAGCAGCCTGGCTTGAGGAGTGGACGAGAGCTGACAATTAAGTAGTTGTGAAAACAACTGGGCCCTAATTGTGCCTTGTCGCCTTGAAGGGACCCAGGGCACCACGTGTGGTGTACTTGTCGGGTGTGGTGACTCTTGAAGGCAAGTGTCAGGGAGTAGCGACGACTCTTCGGCTGCTGTAGTAGGGAAGGCGTCGTTAGCTGAAGAACTGGTAGAAAACTGGCAGGTTTTGGAGAGTCCTGAGGAGGACTGTGGCTGTGCCGTCGAGCGCCTTAGCACGACTTGTGCTAAGGCGAGATATGTGGACAACTGACGTTTCTGCTGGGCACACTGCGTTATATTCCCTTAGGTTGGAGGGTTCCTGCGTGCTGCGTTCATTTTCGGTAATCTTCGGGCGCCACCCCCTTGGATTCGGGCCGGGCGGCGCTGCTGCTGCCATCTCTTGGCGGAGTGGCGGCAGGGAGGTTTGGGTGTGATTATGGGCGGTATCCGCCACTCGCTTAGGGGCAAACTCTTACATGCCCGCCGCTGCTTCTCAGCGGGTTTACAAGTGGCGGGTGAAATGACACGACTTCCTAACATTAAGTGGGTGCTGGCCTTGGAGGCGGCCAGTCGGGGTTTGATTTCCTCAGGGCATGTGATGCGCACGTGATGATGCAGAGTCGATAATAATGAGTAGGAGTGTCATGCGTCAATACCCCCTCCCCCCCTGCAACGGAGAATCATTTCAGGGATTCTGGGCGACTGGATGTAGTCAGACGGACCCCTTAATGTCGTTGGTTGGCATCTGGGGTGACCGCTCTTCTGTGCCTCTTGACAAGGCTGGGCTGAAGTCTGGTGTGGTTGGGTTACCCAGAGACTGGTTCTCCACAAGGACAGCAACTGTCTTTTTGTCTCTCCACTTAAAACTCCTTTGGAGATTTAACCGTTCACACTCGCAATGAGACGGCAGGAAACGGTTCCCTATATATACAGTGTTCCCAGAGAGGGTTAGGCCACTCCTAGTCAGAGCTGGCACTCCTCCCGGTGGGTCTATACACGGTGGAAGGAGTGCGTTAACTGACTAACGTGGCCTAACCACATCGTCATGTCTCTTGCTGATAAGGGGCTCTACCGTACGTGCACACCACAAACCTCCAAGTACCCTGTCCACAGTATGGGTGGCCTATTATTGTGTGGTGTTGTTGAAGTACATGCAGTCCTTGTTAGGGGCCAGCCTCCAGTCCTATTCTAGAATCTGAAATTAGTTTCAAATGCTGCGGTTCCCTGCCGCTCCCTTGCGGGTTGACACCAGGATGAATGAAGGATACAGTTCACTCCAGAAAGGATACTCTGCGGTTAGACTGAAATATGTGTGTATTCTATACAAAATAACATGGTGACCCATACTAACTCCTATGTTTTACCAATTCACTAGGTAACCTACAGAAGTGAAGTTAAGGGGAATAGGTGAAAGGGCCTGTCGGAACACAAGAGTAACAACTAGGTAGCTATGAGAACAAATTAACCCTAACTGAGGCACTGTTCATCCGGAAGAGACTTGTGTAAGCAGGGGGTGATAGAACTTGATGGCAATGTCAAGGGGGACAAAGCGTCGACTCTTCGGGGCTGCAGTTGGTGCTTGAAGACACGGGGGTCTGGTCTCTGGTGATCGCGGGTGGTTCTCGTCAAGGGTTCCTCGAGAGGAAGGCTAGTAGAGAGCTTCAGCACAATCTGTGTTGAAGCAAGCTACTGAGAATAATTGGCATTTCTTGGGGGCGCGCGGCCTTATCTACGCTTGTCCGGCGTGCACCTTAGGTCTTGTCGGCCATAGGGGATCTTTGCCCGAGTGCATTCATTCCCTTCTCTTTCTGGGCAGCGCGGCCTTGCTGCGCACTCTTGGGGATGACTAGAGGCTATAGTAGTTTTCCTTGTGTGCAGATGGTATCCGCCGCCCGCTTAGGGGCAACTCACATGCGTTGCCGGTTGATATCCTTTCTCACTAGATTTTACTGGACGGGCGAAATTTGTGTGACTGTTGCTAACACTTCAACCAACGCTCCTGGCATCATAACGTTTCCCAGAGAGGCCGTCAGCTGGCCTTCGAAGTGGCCGGTCGTGGTTCATGTCTTTGTTAGGGCACATGTCGTGCGCATAATGATGCATAGTCAGCACAAAAACGAATATTCATAATATGAATCACGCATCTGTTGTTCATATTTTTCATGTACAAGCAACTTTTAAACCAGTAATGACATGAGAAAAAATTATGGCAAGTTAACTGTATTTACATTTACATATTTATGCTAAAAATGTGACATGCTTTTAGAAATGTGGCCTTTTATGTTTAAATGTCAGTTATGGTTTTATACCTCATACCATATAAGTTGGCCAGATTCTGACAGTCCGTGAGTGGCAATTGATGTATATGAAACAAACAAAGTGCCATTTACAAAATCCTGTATCAGCTGATGCACGAACGAACAAAATTTAATATTACGTTGGCTATTCTGAGTGCACTGCCGACGCACATTAGACCAGCCGAAAATACGCGATAACAAAGAGTTCCTAGGTTAATTAATACATTTTATTTTACCTGGTTATAAAACAGCGGTTTTTAGTGTTAGAAACTAAACTTCGTGCTAAAATAGAAATGTATAGGTGTTCAAAATTAAAGGCACATTAAAACGATCCATATCTAAATGAAACACAATCTCAAAACCTTTTTTCACGTCTTAATCGCCCCTCTCCAACCCCGCTTTCATTACGTGCTTGATATTAATTCCAAAAGCATTCAGAAATATTGCATAATATTGTTGAATTAATTTTTATAATAATTTGACGAAATATATTTTAAATTTGTGTTGTTCCGAGCCAGTAATAGAAGAACAGTCAACTTAAAAAATACGCTATCTATTGAGCGAAATAAGCGGCTCAGACTTCGCTCCGGACAGGATGTGCACGCTATCTATCAGATTTTTTCTGAAGCATTAGCAGCCACAAGAAAAAAAAAGCGTTCAGCATGCGATATATATAAATTTACGAACAGATACCAATAGTTTTATTTTTTGCGAGCTCTGCATAATTTTTAAAGTAACATATATTTCGTGTACAGTGATTTTGAGTACTAGTAATTTCTATTAGGCAGGTAATCGTTCGTCTACGTAAATTATACACCATATCGTTCTTCAAAAATCCATTTCCTTGTTTCCGAAGAAAGTGGGACATGCGTGAATAGATGTTAAGCAATTCTAACCTTATTCCACGTCACATATTTCCAACTCGAATATATTAGCTACAATGTCCAACGTGTGATAATAGCTACAACTACCGTTTCGCAAATGTTATCCCAAACTCACTGTCTCGGATAAATAAAAAAGAGTTAGCAAATATTAAATTTGTAGCAAGGTTTTATATTTTTACTTTTATAACCTACTAATTTTTTTAGATTCTAAAATATCTTAAAATTTGTTTAGCATTACATTTTTTTGTAGTTACTAAATTTTAAATTAATTATTTATATTTTTGCCCTTTAACATAGCAATTTTTTGATTATTGATATATGCACACATTAATATTACTACAATCGCAGCTATGTATTTCTGAGTAGCAAGTTTGCCTAAAACGTCCCACGAACAGTACATTGACAAGGGGATTGGCTGAATGACAGCATGAAAATAAACAACATTGTTGCCATGTGGCCGATCGGCTGATGGCGGAAGGATACGTAGTCAGATGTAAACAGTGGCGCTACTTTCGCAGACCTGTCAGAATCTGCCCAACTTATATGAGACAGAGTATATGTAGGTATTTGTATCACACACAGACTGTACCCTTGAACCTAACAGTCCACTCATGTTATAAATTATCCAGAAAAGACAGGTGCAGTTTGCTGGGAAGCAAATAATCCTCTAAGTTAAAAATAAAGTGAGGGCGTTTATTTAGAGTAAATATGGTACATTAAACCATATGCAGTAATGGACAATGCTGTTCTTCAAAAGTTAATTTAAAAAGTTTTCAACCGACCGCAAACTGTATTGTCTGTTTTGAATTTCGAACAATTTGTGCATTATGCATGCTTTACAACACTGTTTTGGAAAAAAAATGTGGCTACAAGGAACATATTAATGTTAATGCCACTGTTTTTATGCTGAGCAGGTACTCAAGAGGTTACTAACAAACTCATAATAACTTAAACATAAATCTACAAGCAAACCACAAATCCATTATCTATAAGGAATTTTAGCAAGTAAACTTTGTGACGTAGGGCTCATAATAGATGCACCAAACTATTTTTTACTTAAGCAACATAAATAATGAATGTTACATAAATTACATTAATTTCTACAGCATATTTTTAAAATATAAAATAATGAGGTTTTCAGCAACATTACCTAACATATATATTACTGGCAAAAAAAAAAAAAACTTATATTACATTAAATTCTTTCAAACTACATACGTTGAAGATCATAAAAGAAACACAAAATACAGTACAGAGAATATAATGGAATATTTATTCAGCATACGAAAAATTAATCATCAAGAGAACAGCTGATAGGCAATACAAGAAAGTTAAAAATCTATATTTTACCTTCCTGAGCAGCAATCCATGCGAAATGTTCTCAGCCAACAAAAAACCACAAACGAGATGTTGCACTGGGCCCGCCTCCCCACAGTGTGGTCGCAGCACAAACGTGTTCAGACCACGCTCCCTGCCACAAAGCAGTACAGTTCCATCAGCAACTCCCCAGCATCATTTTCAAATGAACCTCCTTCCACCACAGGAATTTGGGGTGCAATCCCCATTGATTGGAGTCTAATCATCATATTTTTGCACACAGGGCACCAAGTTTTCTCATCCTCCCTTCAGTGCATTTTGTCACTGATCCCTGCCAGTGTCTAATTATGCATGATATTTAACATCATGGATATTACCCATACCCTAAGTTGGACCATACATTGCAATTACATCCCCCCCGCGCCTTCAGTCCAGAGAGTGCCTCTGGACTACCTTCCTCATCAGGCAAAGGAAAAATCTTAAAAAGTTACTGATAACTAATGAGCCTACTTTCCTCTACGTGGATGCAAATAATTTTGATAAAAGTTCTTAAAATATTAGATAGTTTGTGGGTCTTGATGTCTTGTTGTTAGTGATATAATTAGAAATGGAACCAGAAACAAATGCAATACTAGTGAGACAATATAAATACATATGCTGACGCGCTACAAGCGACGTCATTCACTCATCTAGCCTTGCCACAGCTGCGGCCCCTTCCTAAGAAGAGCAGTTATGCCGTACATGTCACAGGGAGCCTTCCAAGTCAGGGTGGTTTGCCCGGCATTTGTGCCGCCGGCTGCTCTGCAACCCGCTTCGCATCAAGTCGCAGCTTACCCCTCCAGCGCCTAGTATGTGAGGTTAAGTTTCCGTCGCTCTCAGTTATTATCTCCTCTCCTTCGCATCTCTTTCTCCCCACCTCGCAACCCCCCACGCTGGCCTTGTGAGCCAAGTATAAATAGAACCCGCAGTCCTCCGTTCAAGGCTGTATGCCAGTCCACTTACCCGGTGTTACTCTGCCCGAGAGCACACCGATAGCTGTCTCGTCAGTCCACTTACCTGGTGTTACTCTGCCCGAGAGCCACCAGACTTCACGCCTCGCCTTCACGGAACATCATGCTGCCCGAAAAACTACAAACTTTTTCAAGTCGAATCAGTCTTACACTGTTCAGTCGAGAGCTCTGTTCTGCATGACACTGCTGCACTGCCCGTCAGCATACCAAAGCCCCCGTGCTTCCAGCTACCTTGTAGCTTACTCTCAGCTATCACGAGTGCGAGTTCCACAGTCATGGGGTTGCCCTCGCCCCCCATGCTGCCGCATCTTCTGAGACATACGCAACTATACCAGTTGGCAACTTAGGACCGGCCCTTCAGGTCTCAGTCAGGGTACAGGCTGGTTTATATGTGTTTTAATTGAGCAATCAAAAAAATAGGCATAAATCGGACTTGGTTGAGTTGTCTCTCCAGCACTCCGTAATTCGGACACCTTGTCCTTTCTCTTTCCGGTTCGTCACCTGTCCTAGTAACACTCTTCTAGGGTTAGCCACAAGCTAACGCCTTGCTCCTTTTCTCTCCTATTGATAGCTGTCTTGAAATGCAGATTAGGAAGCTTGCCTTCCTGGGTCTCAATAGAGCTGTTGTCGATTGGACTACCGACCTTCCAGTACGTGCCTGGCTCAGACCGCAATGTTCCCCACGCCAGGTTTCTTGCTTTGAAACGATAGCTTAACTCCCAACAGGAGTCCTGCTCTTCGTGACACCTGGGTCAGATCGCGACGTTCCGTGCGCCAACTCTCTGGGTTGAAAACCAGTAGTATAAGCCTCCCAACTCCCCTGACATCCGCATCCCTCATTCCCTCAGGCTGTGTATACCCCTTACTGGCCACCCACTATCAACCTAACTGGTTATCCCACCATCTTATGCTTCACTATAGGGCTGGGCGGGGCAAAGCTGCCAAGCTAGGGTTAGCTCAGGCTGGGGTATGAAGGGAAAGCGGCCCAGTTGACAACCAGGTATACTTCTGGAAGAAAGAGGAGGCTGCACGCCAAAGAGGGTCAACCACCAGCTCAGCAAGCTCCACTGGTAACCTCCTCTGGCACGTACCACGCGCAGTATCACTGCTGCCACCTACGCCGCCGAAGAAGACGTCCACCTTCGTCTGGCCAGTTAACGTTACCAGAGCAGTCAGGTCCTTTAACGTCACACCAGCTTACATTCCAACCCCCTGCACGCCACCCAAAGCTAAACGCACAATTATTGACGCGATAAAAGCCAACTACTCAGGCACCAGGAAAAACCCCGTTCACGGAACAACCACGGCTTCACCATTGTCCGTGGGGGGGAGGGNTGACGAGGCGACAATGCGCCTTACCTAGGACTCCAACCAAAAATATCTTGTACCGTAAGATGGTGTGCAACCAAATGCACTGCAAAGGTGGGATACAGAGCATTAAATTCAGCTGTAATCAGTCTAGAAGTTTTGGTACATTGGGTTTACTAACCTCAAATATTTACAGGGGGCATCATTTTGAAAACATGTGTGAGTCACTTAAATCATGTAAGTTTGCATGACCTACCATAGCACAACTTGTGTGCAGAATTAGGTAGAAATAGGTTGACTGGTTCTTGAGCTATGGCATAAAAACTTCATTTTCTCATTTTTTGACATTGTACAAAAAGACCCAAAAAACAGGCATATTTAATTCATCTAAAAGAAACTGTCAGCACTCCTAGTTTGGTTGAAATTTATCAAATTACTAAGCAGATATGATTAACTTATCTAAATAATTAATTTTGGCACCATTTAAAAAAAAAATGTCTGACCCACTTAAAACATGTAAGTTTATATGGCCTACTTTAGTACTACTTGTGAAAAAATTTGGTCGGAATTAGATGATTGGATACAGAGGTATGGCAAATATGTTGCACTATCTTACAAAAAGACAGCCAAAAGAAGATCTCCATAAGCATATTTGATATTTCTAATGGATATTCTCTCAGCATACAAACTTTAATTGAAATTGGTTAAATTGTTTAATGGCTATGGCAAACTTATATAAATTATTTACATGGCAGCCATATTCATGTTGCCTAATGTAGCACTACTTATGCTGAAAGTTTAGTGGAAATCAGCTGATTGGTCCCAGATGTATGACATGAAAACTCACTTTTCTCATGTGGTGCTATCTTCATTAATGGAGAACTAAATTGTTAAGTATTGGCACATTCTACATTTGTCATAGATACTGCTACATATTAAAGTAGGTTGAAATAGTTTGGAACACATGGTATACTAACCTCAAATATTTACATGGCTGTTATTTTGAAAATATGTGACCACCTCCTTAAGTCATAAATTTAGATAAACTTCAAAGCATAACATATCACATGAATTTGGTGAATATCAGTTCATTATTTCCCCAAGATAAGATGCAAAAGCTTATTGGGTCATGTGGCGCTATCTTGGCGGAAAAATAAATTTTTGTAATAGCTCATTTGATGTTTGCATAAATACTGCCAGCATACAAAGTCAAATTGAAATTAGTTATATTGTTTAGTAGATATAGCATAATATGCTAAAATGTTATATGGCAGCCGTTTTGAAAGCAAGTGTCTGGTCATCTTAAAATACTGTCTATCAATTTACATGGTCTACCACAGTACTAACATCCTTGTTTATCAATTTAGATAGGAATAGGTAAATTATTTTCTGAGAGATAGGAATAGGTTTATTGTTTCCCAAGATATAACAAACCTTTATTTATTCATGTAGCACTATCTTACAACATGGCAGACAAAAGAGGCTCGGTGTAGAATGTTTAATTGTAGTAAAAGATACTGCCAGCATACAAAGTAAATGTAAAATTGGTTTCTTGGCTTCGTATATACATATAAAATACTACAATAAAATATTTACATTGCTGCCATTTTTGAAAATAAGTGTCTGGCATACTTAAAACATGTCCATTTATATTGCTTACTGTAGTACTAATTGTTTACAAAATCTGGTAGTAATCTGTTGAATGTTTCCACAGATATGACAAAACTTGATTTATTTGTAAAGCACAATCTTACAAAATGGTGGACAAAACACAAACTGAGTAGCCACATTTGATGGTTGTAACATATACTGCCAGCATAAAAAGTTAAGTTGAAATCTGTTGGTTTTATTGCTATAGGATAGTAATCTAAAATGTTTGTATAATCGCCATTTTGAAAATAATGGCCTGACCCACTGAAACATTTCAGTTTACAAGACTTACCATAGTATTTCCTGACTGCCAAATTTTGTAGGAATCAGTTGATTGTTTCCCCGAGATATGACCTATGGTGCTATCTTACAAAATGGCAGACAAAAGAGGCTATGTAGTTACACATTTGATGCTTGTAGTAGATACTTCCAGTATAACAAGTTTGGTCAAAATTGGTTAAACAGTATGGCTAATATAGCAAATAAGACTACAATATTTATATTACCACTATTTTTTATACAAGTGCCTCACCCATTTAAATTGCATATGTCAACATGGCGAATAATAGTATTACTTAAATGCTAAATTTGACAGGAATCAACTGTGTGGTTACTGAGAAATAATGTATAAGCTTTGTTTCTTCATGTGGCACTATTTTCAAAAACCAGGTGCCAACAAAATTACTGCTCTCTAAATTCATGCTTACATCATGCACTGTCAATGTAACAAATTTTGTTTTAATTGGTTAAATGGTTTCCAAGATGACATAGTGCCCAATATTTAAAAAAACGGCTGGCATAAAATACTATATTTACCCACATACGACCTGCACATTTCCCCCCAAAAACTGAACTCTCAGAAGCAGGGTGTGGGTGGTAACATGGTCAGATGCCACTTGAGATGTTTTTGCAAGCAGGCGACACATGAGTCGATGTTGCACTATAGTATATGATGGCACGCGCTTTCCGGCAACCGTTTGCTCACATAATACCTATAGTATACGCGATTAGTTTATTATGCTCCTGAAGACGCAAACATCAGCCAACTTAGTTTACCAAATGGTCTTGTGATACATTTTAGTTTGTTAAAGTGAAATATTCTCCAAGTTGAAACGTACTGAAATTGTAAACAAAGCCACGGCCACGAATGAGGTCAAATTCCTTGCAAGTGAGAAAGCAGAAGGGACGCGTAAACAGCCGGCCAGCTGCCTGGCAGAGGTCACAGCGTCACCCTTCTGGCTTTTAACTGCCACGTTGCCAAGCTGCACGCGCTTTCCTGCTCGTCGGCTACATATGTTGCGGCTTAATATTTCATGTTTTTGACAGTAAATTTGGACACAGTTGTATAACAAATACAGTACTTTGGATAGGTGTATTTTTCTTAAAAAAAATATTTTTCCCCAGCAATCTAATATGAAAATTAAGGCACGGGTCTTACTCGGGGGCGGGTCGTACATGGGTAAATACAGTAAGTACTTAATGTGATAGAACATTATAAATGTTGGATGTCCTTACTAAATACTATATGTGGATGTGGACCGAGATTTATGAAATTTGATTCACCGGTTTAAAAGTTGTTAGGAAGGTAAAAAAATGAGGTGGAGGGGGGGGGGGGACATCGCAGACAGGCATTTAGGAGAGTGCACAAGTCTATCTTTCATTGCAAAGTAGGCTAGAAATAATTGTTTTGCAATGAACATACAATGTGAATTACTTTATACAAAGATAAAAGTGCACATCTGCGATTTGACGCACATTCGTTCGACTAAGTTTGAAACATTTCCTAGTGTTGTAACGATGTAACATGGTCTCCTTACATTTTTGCTTCACCACAAACAGATGATACTATGGCACTGTGGAGAAGTTGGGAAGGGTATTGCTGGTTATTTACCTCTTCTTGATAGTGATCACAACAAATTGGGTTTTAAATTTTACAAGGATCGGGGTAAGTATTTATTGTTTAGATTCATCTGATTCAGTTTTGAGCTCAACTGCACGAACATTAGTGGGCGTGGTTTGTTGACAGCATCGTTAACTTTGCAAACTGACTAAAATTGAAACAAGTAATTTTCAAAATATTGAACACTGGTAAGTATTCTGGTACACAACAGGAAAGCTGTGGTTGCTGGAGCATTTCCTGTAGTATATGTCCCAAACAGGATGCAGAAATGACACCTTAGGGGGAAGTTGATGCCCCACCTAATGGGTGTTATTTACGTGGGTTATGTCAGAGCCTTTCCCCACCCAACAAAACTTGGGTCACAGGGCGTTCAACTTGTGGTATCAATATTCTACGGCTGAGAAGCAAGCGTCGTCCGCTTGACAGAGTTATTGCTAGTAGTGGTACGTTTGATTTCACTCCCACACCCAGACATGGGCTATTATAAACCACAAGGTGTCAGGTTTAACTTGTGGATTTATTTGTTAGTGACACTTTTTACACCCTTGTGGTTCAAAAGGTGCAAAGTAACAGTACTTTCTTGACATATGGTCTCTGTTCTTTGAGATGGAACAGAGCTAACCCGCCATTTGACTGGAAGTGGGATACGTAACGAAAGTTGTAAGAGAGACCATTTACGACCATCTGGCACATGTTTATCACACACGAGCTACATCAATTTGCATGTTGTTTTCTTGTAGTGTAACATGTAGTGTGGCATTTTTTGTGAAGCAACAGGAAGCGAGATGTGTTCCACATAAAGAAATGCCAGATATGTAGTGGAGTAGTATAGTGTAATTTGCTGCATTTCTGACGTGTGGAAATTGCCAATGCTGATCCGTCTTCCTGCATTGTATTTTGGGTGTACATTTTTTATCTTGCAATGCCACAATTCTGTACTGAACATTGCAATATGCAGTCATTACAATATCATTTTGTAAGTATAAGCAGCGGCAGATACAATGCATGAAGTTTTGTAGTTAGTGTGAGNTATCAACATTATCCATATGATGACATTAATAAGTTGTAACATCAGTTGAGTAATCTGTTCTAACAACAGTTTTGCAGCCATTGTTAACTCTTGTCTTAACGAGGTTTCACTGTAGTATGAATTTACACCTTGTTAAGGGAATGCCATTTCCTCATTCCTAGGGGTAAGCTAGATGCCTGCAGTTTTAAACAACCAGTTTTGGGTCAAATTTCTGGATTTTTAGGGGTCAAAATAAATTAGTTTCAATTGTATGAGGGTAACAATTTTACTTCACTCTCAAGAACCTTGACACAGTGTACAAACCAGGGGTTTGCTGTAAGTTATTGGCTGTGGAATTTTTAACTGTATCACAACACGCATAGAACTATGCATTTTATATGCTCTAGTTTTAATATTTTAAATTATGTACAAAATAAAATCATGATAGTGCTATGTCAACACAAGTTAATAATAGATGATGTTCCAGTCAACAGCAAGAATTAACTGTCTGCATCGTATATGTCAATAAAAAGCACTGCATGAACTGCAAGTTGAAAGTTCCCAACAGGAACAATATAGTACTGTGAAAACTGGTTGGATCACAGTGAGGTAGTTCAACCACAAAATATCCAAACTTTGACAATGGCACTGTGCTATTCTGTTGCAGAATACGCATGTCCTCTCTGGTACAATTTATCTCGTACCAAACAGGTGTATGTACGACGGTAATCCCAAAAATAAGATCTCCTATTTTTTTATACATAAGATAAATGTTTATTGTCTACAATATTTACATCATTGTAAAGGTTGAACATTTATCTATTTTACTACATAATCACCATTTTGGTTGATGCATTTTTGTAGACGCTGTGATAGTTTTTGTATGGCCACGTCATACCAGCTCGCCGCCATGTTGTTAAGGAAGCGTTGAACCTCATTTTTCACCTCATCGTCGGAGCTGAATCGCCTTCCGGCCAAATGTTCTTTCAACTTAGAGAACAGGTGGTAGTCACTGAGTGCCAAGTCCAGACTATAGGGTGGGTGGGTGATGATGTTCCATTTAAACTCTTGCAGGAGAGCGACGGTTAGACGGGCGACGTGTGGGCGAGCATTGTCATAGAGAATGTTCACACCCTTGCTCAACATTCCTCTTCTCCGGTTTTGAATTGCCGGTCTGAGTTTTCTCAGTGTTTCACAGTACCTGTCAGCGTTTATTGTGGTCCCAGGAGGCATAAAGTCGACCAACAATAACCCCCTTTCGATCCCAAAACCCAGTTGTCATGACTTCACCGGCAGACTGTGTTTGTTTGAATTTTCGCGGCTTGGGTGAAGAGGGATGCCGCCACTCGTGTGATTGTTGTTTGGTCTCAGATGTAAAGTCGAACGCCCAGGTTTCGTCACCCGTGACAATCGAGTCCAAAAAGTTGTCCTTTTCGTTTGCATAGCGGCAAATAAATTTGCGTGAAGAATCAACACGTTGCCGCTTGTGGTCTCCCGTCAGCATTCGTGGTACCCATCTTGAGCACACCTTCCAATATTGCAACTTTTCCGTTAAAATCCTGTGAATGGTGCTAGGGGAAACCGCAGGAACTAAAATGGAGAGATCATCCAGAGTAATCCGCCGATCTTCACACATGGTTTTCTCAACCATCACGACTGTCTCGTCAGAAATTGACTGTCTCCCGCTCCTTTGTTCGTCGTGAATTTCAGTACAACCGGCTGTGAACTCTCTACACCACTTGCAAACGTTTTTGACATCCATGTGCGACTCGCCGTACACTTCCTTCAATTGGCGATGAATTTCAATCGGTTCAAAGTCTTTTACGTTCAAAAACCGAATAACTGCACGAACTTCGCACTTGGCGGTAACATCCAACGGTAACTCCATTCTCAACTGCTGCCAAGCCATAACTGATCGTCCCAGCGAGGCACGCGCATGCTCATTTGAAAGGGCGGGAAGCACATATCAGAACAATGTGGCCAATAGCAGCACAAACTGTTCTTTGTATGAGTATGAAAAAATAGGAGACCTATGTTCAACCTTTACAATGATGTAAATAATTTAGACAGTAAAAGTTATTTATAAAATAATAGGAGACCTTATTTTTGGGATTACCCTCGAGTTCTCAACGATACCTGCAGATTAATAACAAACAGGCTGTATGAAGTCCATTCAAGTTGAATGGCTTTAGGCTCTCGCAGGAGTAGCACCACCCTCTATTCGAAGAGAAGTAGCAGTGAACAAGGAAAGGAAGAAGGTGGAATAGGAGAGTACCCACCTGCAATTTGGACATTAACTCCTTGTGCAAAGGCTTAAGTTCAGGAAGAGCTTATTAAGATCATCAAAAGAACTCAAAATCCCAGCTAAAAAGGCCAGATTACAGTTGTGGAAAGCGAAGAACCCCCTCCCCTCTGACTGGAAAAAGGTAATTGAAAGTTTACCTGGCCACGACGAGAGATGGTTGATATGGAAATCTTTGAAGAGTCCGAGATCAGGAGTGGGCAGATCCAAGGTGAAATTGGCAAGGTTGGGTATATTAAAGATGACATCAAATGCAATTGCGGAGAAGACACAAGACTGTCAGACACATGCTTCAATGTCGACTGTGTCCAGTTTCATGCACAGAAGATGGCCTGCTTCGAGCCTCTGAGAATGTGCTGGATGTGGCCAAATTCTGGTCAAAAGTTGTATAATGTTTTTCAGAGTTGTTGTCCCTGTGTTTCAATCGTGTTTCTGACATAATATTAATAAAATTGTGTATGTAAACAATATACTGAACATGACTTGACATGTTTTTACATACCATGTAGGTAGGTAGACAAGACCTACATTAGGTTGGGAATGGTTAAAAATACAAATCATACGATAAAGCAAACTATACGTTCAAGGTTAATTTGAAGTACATGTATCAGGTTTTTTACTGTACTAACTATTTATTGCTTCTACACTATTATATATTTTATTCAATGACCAACACACCTTGTGAAGTGATTCAAAACATTCAACATACCTCCTGAAGTGGTTCAAAACAGTCATGTTGGCATACATGTAGTACAGATAGTATGCATATGGTGGATTCTCTATGTCGTTCCATTGATGTGGTATTGGGATGTCCTTGTCAAACAAAGGATTTTCCGGTTTGCTCTCATCATCCACAGAGTCAAAACCTATCACCTATCATACATATACAAAATTACTATGTAAGTTAATGGTAATTTTCCTATCTCTATGAAATTTATTACTATAATAAAAAAAATATTATAAAAAAGAAATTCATTCTACGTATTTTGATTATATGTAAAATTCTCAAAGTAAACAGTTCAAGTACCAAAATAAAATTCTTACAATAATTCATTTATATTGTGTAATTTTTTAAATCAAACAGTATTACTTGTGTTCAGATGCTTTACATAATATTAAAAGGAGAAAAATTAATTCAATATCAATGCAATTTACTGTTTAATACTATCAATGGTACTGAGTTTCATGGTATCAAAAACATACATATTAATTACTGAGATTAGTCAATTATGCATAAGTGACAAAAAATAAATAAATTGTAAACATCAAAAATTTAAACTATATCATGTGTATACATACTTGTGTGTATGTGTCGGCATACAAAAAATTAATAGATGTATTTGCATAACTTGCTATAAATGGATGTGTATGCATTCCTCTCCCCCTTCTCCTAATTCTGTATTGTATATTTTAATGGAAGCACTGACTGTTCTGATGCAGTAATGCACAATAAGAAGTTCTGTGTCTTCATGTTGTGTTAAAATAACTGATAGATAAAGGATTTGTTTCAGTATCTATTTGCTTAATACTAGGGATGTCACACTCGATTCCATGATTCTTCGATACCCTCAATTCTTAACGAATTGTATAACCGAATATCGGAAATCAGAGAATCAAAGCAACAAAAACCAATTACTACAAATACGTAACTTATCACCTCCAAAAAACAGTTTAAAATTACTTTATTTAAGCCAATAAATAAATCAATCACTCTTGGAAAATTATTTTGTGTGTGAAAATATGAGATACGGAAATAATCTGAAAATAAAACTGTACTGGCCGTGTTCAACTTTACCATTTAGTATATTAGCATTTAGTACCTTCAGTTTGGACGCAATATGGTGGTTTTGTTTTTAGCAAGTTTCGTTACATTCTAAAAACTAGGGGTGTGTGGGATCCCGAACTTGGGAAAAATTTTGGGAATTCATAACGATTTTCTTGCCGGGCGGGAAATAATTTTTTCCGTATATTTTCGGGAAAAATTTATGTTAACGTTTGTATGTGTTGTTCCACCTGAAATACATGTCTGGTTTCGTGCAAGAAGATTTGTGTCGACTCTTTACGTAAGCGATTATGATTTGATGAATCAAATATTGTCGAGAAAGTTTCGATTCTTCCGTTTATTCACAGATTGCAAAGATTGTTTCATAAGCTAAAAAAATTTTTGTACGACATATATTATGTAACGTTAACACTACGTATTTATTGCGAAAATGAACTAAAACAGGTTGCAAACTTGCACTATTAGGAAGTTAAGGTAAACCGTGCACACTGAATTTGTCTTATTTGTGAACGACATCTATAAGTTGCAAGTATTGATTGCTGGTTGATAAGGGACGCGAGTTTTGATATACATAACCTAAACATTAACATAAAAATAAGCTAGTACACGATGAACGTTTAATTCTACTACAAATGTTTAACTATTTTACTGAGATTTAACATAGCGTTTTTTAATATGGGTTTGGTTAAAACGATTTGTAACACTCCAGCAAATTTTCTTTGTTTTTTGTTAGGAATGTGTTTGTTTTTAATAGTGTGTTGTGCTCACTCGTCGCCAGGACGTTGACAAACTCCAAACGTGAACAAATTTGCTATGTGAAAAATATAACTAATTTACTTAGCTACTTTTCATTTCGTTATCGATAGAGAAATTAGCTTTGTTAGCATACAGATTCAGTATGTTGCACTCATAACCTGCCCGATTATACTTGGCTGTGATTGCAGTTGCACTATGTGATTCAAAGCGTATGTGTTCATGGACGTTAAAACTTCCACTGAAAGTTAATTTGATTAAATTTTTGTCAATGTACACACATTTTACTACCAGAAATGCTATTCTTGCAAATTTTTTAATAATTTCATGTGTTGGTGAACATTTATCATGTCAAGTGAGGTTTGGAAATATTTCTGAATAAACTATGTGGACGAAACATATGTGTGTGCACATATATATATATATTTTTTTTTAATTTGAATTTTCCTTATTTAAGAGCGCTTGGAACCATTTTGGTTGAGTTTTCTTGCTGCCCAATATTCCTTCATGAGTTGTGACTGTCTTTGTTTTGTACATACAATGTTATATGTACATATATTTATATATATAACATTTTTTTTAAATACCGTATTATCTCATACGGTTTTTTGAACTTTTTGGAATTTCCTATGAATTTGCTCCCATTGTTTGTGTTATAGACTGAGGTGACAAAAGTCATGGGATAGCAATATGCAAATATACAGATGGCAGTAGTATCGCGTACAAAATGTATAAATGGGCATGCATTGGTTGGGCTTTCATTTGTAGTCAAATGATTCATGTGAAAAGGTTTCTGACGTAATTATGGCTGCACGACAGGAATTAACAGACTTTGAATGCGGAATGGTAGTTGGAGCTAGACGCATGGGACATTCCATTTTGGAAATGGTTTGGGAATTCAACATTCCGAGATCCACAGTGTCAAGAGTGTGCCGAGAATATCTAATTTCAGGCAGAACCTCCCCCATCATGGACAACGCAGTGGCCGACCGCCTGCACTTAATGACCAAGAGCAACAACGTGTGCGCAGAATTGTCAGTGTTAACAGACAAGCAACACTGCATGAAATAACAGCAGGAATCAATGTGGGACGTACGACGGACGTGTCCGTTTGGACAGTGCGGCGAATTTTGCCTGTACTAGGCTATGCCAGAAGAATACTGACTCGAGTGCCTTTACTAACAGCACGACATTGCCTGCAGTGCCTCTCCTGAGTTCGTGACCATATCAGTTGGACCCTAGGCGACTGGAAAACCGTGGCTTGGTCAGACGAGTCCTGATTTCAGTTGGTAAGAGCTGATGGTAGGGTTTGAGTGTGGCACAGACCCCACGAATCCATGGACCCAAGTTGTCAACAAGGAACTGTGCAAGCTGGTGGTGGCTCCATAATGGTGTGGGCTGTTTTTACATGGAATGGACTGGGTCCTCTGGTCCAACTGAACCGATCATTGACTGGAAAGGGTTATGTTCAACTTGGAGACCACTTGCAGCCATTCATGGACTTCATGTACCCAAACAACGTTGGAATTTTATGGATGACAATGCGCCATGTCACCGGGCCACAACAGTTCGCGATTGGTTTGAAGAACATTCTGGTCGATTCCAGCTAATTATTTTGCCACCAAGATTGCCCGAAATGAATCCCATCGAACATTTATGGGACATAATCGAGAAGTCAGTTCGTGCACAAACTCCTGCACCGGCAACACTTTCGCAATTATGGACGTCTATAGAGGCAGCATGGCTCAATATTTCTGCCGGGGACTTCCAACGACTTGTTGAGTCCATGCCACGTCGAGTTGCTGCACTTCGCCGGGCAAAAGGAGGTCTGACACGATATTAGGAGGCATCCCATAACTTTTGTCGCCTCAGTGTATTATTTGTTAATAATATGCATACTACTAATGTAGGCCTAGTTTAAGCAATTAAATTTCACACCTTCCTATACAGTATTTAGTACCGTAAAATAATTGTCTGTAACTAAAAGAATCACGATTTTTGGAGTCAAGAATCGAGTGTGGTATCGGCGTCGAGATCAAGAATCGAAAAAAAGTGGAATCGTTACATCCCTACTTAATACACATCTGGTTAAGAATTACTATATTAGTAACATTATTATTTATAACAATTTCAGTTACACTTAGCTGGTACAGGAACTAAAACAATGGACCTACAGCAATGTTAACTTAGAAAATGGTGGTAAACCTTTCAAAAGCGATCAATTAATTGTGAACAGCTTATAGCAAATATAGAATTACATTCCACCAACTCACCAAACACTCACCAAACTACTGTATAGCCAATCTAGTGTCTCAATCCACAAATATGTCCCACTATTATTGAAAAACTTCCCTAAGATTGCTCATGGTTTTCTGGCATGTAATTACTTTACTGATCCCTTAGATTAAATAGTTGATACATCAACAGACAGCAAAAGATGTGGCTGCTACTCCTTGGGAAATACAAGTAAATATGTACTTCCCTTCTGGATATGCAAACAGCTATCAACACTCACCTGCCTATGTCTTTCCAAGACATGCCAAAAAAAAAAAAAAAAAAAAAAAAAAAAAAAAAAAAAAAAANCCAATATCATGCCCAATACCTCCCAAACTACTTCCAATATCATGCCCAATACCTCCCAAACTACTTCCAATATCATGCCCAATACCTCCCAAACTACTTCCAATATCATGCCCAATACCTCCCAAACTACTTCCAATATCATGCCCAATACCTCCCAAACTACTTCCAATATCATGCCCAATACCTCCCAAACTACTTCCAATATCATGCCCAATACCTCCCAAACTACTTCCAATATCATGCCCAATACCACTTACAACACCATTTCCAAAACTCACTATCTACTTCTAGTACCAAACCCAACACACAAAAATAATTTCCCAGACCATCCCAAACATGCTTACCGCTTCCTAGACCATTCACAACAACCCTCACCACTTCCCCAACCACATCATACTAACACACTCCCACCACTTCTCTGATCATGTCCAGGAACCTTTACACTTCACAAAAAACCACCACATACCACTTCCTGAACAACAAAGAGTAACCTCCACCGCTTCCTGAACAACACGTGCAATCTGACGTGTGTGTGCGTACGTGAGTGTGTGTGTCCGTCCAGTGTATAAACTTTGTATACTGTAATATGACTTATTTGACTTGTATAATATCTTTGTACATATATGTACTGAAAAAGATCTTACAGACGCAATAAAACAAACACCAATTACCTCTCCTCACTATAAACACTTCTAAACCATACCTCAACTACCATGTTATTATGTTGGTATGATTGGACGGTGTCCATTGCCGATGATGAAACTAAATAAAATAAAAATCGCACTCTCACAGAACACAGCAAGACAAAAACAAAAAACTTTTACAACCCACAGACAGATAATTAGAAAAACCTGTTTCCTTGCCAATGGAAAACAAACACATGTAATTAAAACGACAAAAAGACAGAAGAACAACTTGTTATTACAAAACAGGACAGACAACATAAGCAAACCAAAAGAAAGGACAACATAACATAATTACATAACTCACCATTGCCATTAAACTTCAAAGAAAAACGCATGTGGGAATCATGACAGATGATGCCGCTGGTTGGCAGGTTTTCTCAGGGTTCTCCCGTTTCTCTCGCCCTTTCATTCCAACGTTGCTCCATACTCACCTCAATCATCCTCATCAGCTCTCAAGACCTCGCTGTTAAAAGCTGCCCAAATCTCTTCACCCACTAACTCAAAGATAAAATTTAACTACCCAATGCTCACTGACAATGCACAGCACCCACCATGATTTCCTGTACCAAGACCAAGAACAAGAACATAAAAAAATTTCTGGATCATACTTAGAGCACCCACGAACTCCCAAGACTATGCTCAATTCCCACAACTTCCTGGCCCATATTTATTACACCCCGCACATTCAACCACTTCCTGGGATATGCCCTCGGACCCTGCCCTAACACAGTTACTTCTTACCAAACCATCTCCTGGAATAAAGAATACCAAACAACTTAGAGGATTCCAGTGGCCTGGTGCTCCAACCAGCCTCACTGATACCTGCTGCTGTTGAGAGTCTACGAACTCTAACAGAAAGCATCCATAGGCCCGATCATCCAAGAACTGCCACTATCAATACTAGTCTCCACCCACAGCACCTGCTACTTTGCCCCACGGCAAGGCCTGGCTGCCTTCTTCAGGCCAGATGTATCTATGCCCAAGTGACCAGCAGTGCCACAAAGTCTTAATTCTGTGGGATCGGAACCAACTCAGCACCTTACTGCTCCCAAATAAACAACCACTGACAATGTCTTCGCATTGAATGGCTGCTTTAAGGGTAGGAACCATACAACAAATGCTCCACAGGCAGTCAAACACCTGCTGCAAGACAAGAACCTGGGCAGTTCTGCTTACCAGACAATGCGTCTTATTACCTTGTCTGAAAGTGGTGGTAACCAATCATTCTGGCAGCTGTACCATCCAACCTGCTGCCCTCACAACACACCAACCAGCCATTATTGTCTTTGGATAACAGTATTTGATGATGTTGGCTTGATAGTGCAGATAGCATAATTGAATCCAGTAATGAGCTTTCAAAACAATTGTTGAATTCAACCAGTTATGTACTGTACTGCACTTAACCAGATAACAGTTACGCAAACACCACTTACATACTGCAGGAACATGTGAAGTTCAGGATGAGCTTTAGGATTGTTTGTCACTTCAAACAGTGGCTGGAAGATGTTTGTAATCAGCTCTTGAAAGTTACCCATCAGTTTGTTCAACTTGAAAATATCACTAGAACATATAAAATGCCAAGAGACACGTTATTTACTAGCAAATATACATAGCTTTATTCACTGTGACATATTACATTTGTATGCATACATGCATTCACAACAGCCGCACAGCCTATTTTTCAAAAAAGAAAATCGAGATTTAATACAATACAATATAAAATTATTTACTTCATATTTTTTAATACAAAAATAACCGCTAAAAATTATTAACATAAAATAAAGCATTAAACCAGGTTTAGCATTCACGATTCTTGTATTTTTGTGTATCAACCATTTAGCTATAAGAACACACTTACCACTTGAAATATCCCACTTAGGTACAACTGATAGCTATACTAAAATTTTTGGTGTCTCCACAACATTTTTTTCATAAGGCAACAAGATTTTATGCAGTGACTTTTTATTTTTTCACTCCACAAAAGTTGTGAAGTTTCTCCCTATCCCATATTGAGTGTTTTAAATCCATAGACAATATCATTATTTTTACCTTCAAAATATAAGAAAACAGTGGAGCTGATAAAAGTAATTATTAATAAAACCATCTACTAACATACAGATGCAATAACACAGCTCGATTATACTGATAATACATCAAATGCCAAATTAAATTACGTACTCAAGTAATGGTAATATGGACTTGTGATGACTCAATGGCCAATGATGGGTATTGGGTATCATATATTGGTAATATTGGTGAACTTACAGTTATTGGTCGTCTGCACTAAATACCAGCAGATTTGTGAGGGATTATGACCTCAACATTCTAAAATTTATGCTTTAATGCAATGTGTAATATTTGGTTGCAGCTGTACAACTTACTTAACACGATAATGGGCTGTGAACAATAAAATTTTATTACTGAAACATTTTTGTATGTTAGGTATAAGAACACTTGAGCCAATACAAGAATTTAAATTTTGATACACACAAGTTACGAAGCAAATATTCATCACTACAATCATTCAATACTCCTCAAAGTTTAAAATTCTAATTTCAACAGCCTTGTGTTTGACATAACTTTGAAGTACATAGTTTTGGAACAAGATAATACCAGTGAGAAATACAAGTCTGTACAAACAGAAATAAATAAGAGTAATGTGAGTTTTGATAGTACTGAAACGGAAGTTCTGCAATAGAAATGTAATTTATTGGGGCAAGAGCTTTCATTTGACATTTGTTGAGTTTAAGAATAACACAAACACCAAGCATATTACTTATTACTTGTACAATGAATCTGGCTATGGTAAACACATCTGAAGTCAAATTCACTTACCATGTTGCTTAGCTCGTTTTCCCGAGTTTTAATGAGTGGGGGCCACAGTGGTGTAGTGGTTAGACTACTCGCCTCCCATCTAGGCAAACCGAGTTCAATTCCCAGCAGGGTCGCTCCCAGATTTTCGCATGTGAGAATTGTGCCAGATGATGCTGCTGGTGAGTGGGTTTTCTGAAATCTCTCATTTCCCCTGCCCTTGCATTCCAGCACTGCTTCATAATCACCCTGCTTCACCCTCATTGGCTTTCAAGACTTCGTTGTTAAGAGCCACCCACATATCTCCATTCCACTTTTAATGAGTAAACCCAAAGTGTTGGCTACAGCGGTTAAAAAAATAACTGTTTAGGAAAATTGTTTATAAGTGGTGACATTTGAGCAGCCTACCATCCAGCACATGGAGAAAAGGTAACTAACTACATGATTTGTCTACAGATAGCACTTCAAATCAAGATGACCACTAGTTGGGCGCTCATGGTGGCGGGCACAAAATTTAAACTTTCAAACTCAGCCCACACATAGGAACAACAAACAAACAAAACCAACCGCAACTTAGTAACTAAAATATTAGGAGATATTTCATGTGTATTAACTTGGCAGAAACTTGTACATTGATAAAATCTGTTTCAGCACTTCATGTTGAACCTGGCAAACTTATGCAGTATTGTCAAGTAATTTAATGAAAAACCATAATAAAAATGCATAAATCATTCAGCAGCACATCTCTTACTTCATTGCACACAATATTTTTGCAGGCAATCATATCTCCGATACACTTTAATTAAAAATATCAACTTTCAGGTATCGGGTCAGCAGAATCTTTAATGCCGGAGCCTGCACTGGTACAAGGATTTTTAAGTATCACGTCATCACTAATTTGGGCTTCATTTCAAAAAATACCAAAATAAATACAGTAAGACTATACATAATTACAATTTGTTGTATATTACATAAAAACATTTGCCAGTTTTTCTTGCATTTTTTATATGACTTTGTATGTTTCCACCTCCACCTTTACCCTCCCCAAACTACACCTAATAACTCAGACAGGGCAAATGAAGCCACCCATGAATCTTCCTTTAATCTGAGCTGGCCTTCCTTCAAAGGTGTGTAAATTCAAGACTCCAAATAGATGGCTTCCGTAACCACATTTCTGTCTACCAGCTGCCACAGCAGATACACCATAAAAGTCATCAACCATTCTTGTAAGGATTCCCACAAACACTTTTGAAAGTCAGTAACACAAACAATGTAGAGCAAACCTAGATTACCCAATTGATTTTTCGATTGCAATGATAGTGGCAAAAATCGAATAATAGAAATGTTTTGATTTTCATTGCTGCACATTTGTGTTATTGATCTACCGATGACGCTGTGACTGAACAAATATGTCAAATTAATGAAAGTATAATATACCTTTCATTTAGTACAGGACTGTCAAGTGCACTTTTTCATTATTGCAGTTTACGTGCATTATGTAAAAAAAAGAGTACGAAGTTGTCATTAAAGACGTTAAAACAACGGCAGATTTCTGGGAGCAATTGATATTTGGCTTGCAGATGTTGGTTAACTTGACTACGTTTTTCGTCATTCATCATGGCGGAAGTGTAATTGTATTATATTTGAGGTTAACCACGTATTTACTTACAAGCTAGGTTACGAAGTGTAATACAACATTGTGCAGAACTGTATTTCCATTTTAGTGAATGACACTAATGATGCAATGTGTACTGTAGCGTGAAACTTTTTAATAGGCGGAAAACTCCGAACCAATATACTAATCAGCTTGACTTGAGTTTTTCCTGCCCACCGGTGCGTACACATTTTCACGGAGCTTGAATATTAAAAGTAAAATGGAGTTTTGCAACGTCGATGGATTTATTTTTGTTTATGATGAGTGGATAACATGTTTTTATACAGTATTTGAGTGAAATTTATTTACATGCAAAATGTAAGCAAGTGCACTGGTTTTTAATACAAATATTTTAACCAAGTTTGTGGAAAATTGATTGTTTTAGGTACATAATTTAAAATATTCTTTGGGAGAAATTAATCTGTTTCTTTTGATATGCTTGTGAACCAACATCTGGTAGGCCTAAATGTTTTATTCTGCGATTATGCAGGACTTAAACATTTCTGCTGAAAATTCTGCAATTGTGGAATCCCAGAATACTTACATCCCTAAATAGTCAATTTATTTACATAAAGATGTAATAAACGGAGTAATATGTATTGTCATTACAAGTTTTATGCTAGTGGTAGTTACACTTGATGTTAAATTATGCAATTGTATTCAAAAATATGTATTTTTACGAGAAAATATTTTATGATAAAATTTTTAGTTACAAGCCATTCTGACGAGTCTGGCAGGACACATGTGACTTCATGGGGCACTAATTGAATAGCCCTGCAGACGCAGTATACTTTTTCATTATTTATGAACTTTCCTGCATTTTACAACATTTTTTTATGATGCCTTTAAAGAGTATCACCACATTATTTAAAAAACAGCAGTGTGAACAAGTACTACTTACTACAGCCTGGGTATCTGTATGACCCAGCGGATGTTGTCTGAGTACACATCCCCAGCAATTGCCCACCGTGCAAGCTTGTCCCACTCATCGATGCTCTTCCCATAGATGGACAGTCGCAGCTCAGCATTCTGGTATTTGCTCTCTTCCAAGTCAAATGCCACTTCCTGCAAAACATACAATTTACAATATGCTTTTAACTTAACATCAACCAACAAGAATTCCTCTTAAAATAACTCCATTACAAGATGTATAGTTTAAATTAAACAGGTTCATGAATATAACTGAAATTAGTGCACCACGAGGAGACGTCCTTGGCTCGTAGCATAGCCTGCGCCTCTGTCACTGCCCCTGTTCTGTGCCATTACACACCGCCACTAACACGTTCGCCACATCCTCTCCACGCCTNGCGCCTCTGTCACTGCCCCTGTTCTGTGCCATTACACACCGCCACTAACACGTTCGCCACATCCTCTCCACGCCTCAACGCTGGAAGTGTGCTGCGCCGCCTGCCAGCAGGCAGCACTCGCCACTTCGGTGGGTGGGCCACCCATCTGCCCAACGGTGCGCTGGGCCGGCTAATACCGCACGCGCATCCTCGACGCGCAAGAGGGATGGTTACCCCCACTCTCTCACTGCTCCATGCGCCCCTCGCTCTCCACAGCCCTCGGAGCAGAATGTAAGTCGGGGCAGTTCACTGGGAGTAGTTCTCCAGCCTGAGCACTGCAACTCTAATCCTGTTGTTTTCTTTACGTAAATCAGTTACCATAACTAGGCAGTTCCCTGGAGTAACTCTCCAGCCTGAACTCTGACACGTGTCCAGTTGTCTTCCTCATGTACGGCGGTTACCGCTTGCTCAAGAGCTGACTGGGAGTAAGTCCCAAGTGTGAGCGCCACGTTGCAGTGTTCTTTTCGAGGGAAGTTAGTACCCTCAACCTGACAGTGAGACTTCAGCGTTCGTGTCGCTCCCTTCACTACAGGCTGACAGTTAACTAGCTCCTCAAGAAGACCACAACAATAATCCCCTCAGAGACTATGTGTAGTCACCAACCCTCACCCCGACAGTAAGACTTGAGCAATTGCGTCGCCCCCCTTACTGATGTTGATGGGAAGGTAAACGCGGACAAACCCCTATGGTATTGGCACCAGGAGGCATTGCCGTACCCACTGGGAAGTCCACGCCATATTAGAGTTCCCTTCGACAATCGAATACATTGAACAATATCCAGACGTACCTGGGCCTACAGGTTCTAGACAGACCAATTTGCCTATGTGGGCGTGCTGTTAGGCAGGGACTAGCCCTAATTAAAACCCTGTTACTGGAGCAGCTGCCTAGCTTCTAGGGGGATAACTGACAATTCCATTTCAGACGGTCCAAGTGGAGTCAAAATTCATTTTTTTTACAACTCTGATCACATGCTATTTTACAATAGCTTGTACCACTGTAAAATTTTCTGATCTCTTTTTTTCCCCCCTATTTTAAGTGTTTTGATTTGCCTATGCCTTATTGTTTTAGTTTTAAGCACATTTTTATACTTCTAAAGAACATATTTTGATATTAAGGAAATAATAACTTGGTTGATTATTTTTCGTTTTCAACACTGGGGTATACAAAATTTTATTTCAGGAGAAATAAATACAAGTCCAACTTAAGATAACTGCAGCCTAGTTTGTTCTTTGGCACTCCAATTTTGCAGTAGATGATGTATTTGCACTTTCTAATCAATTTTATGAAGATGTCTCAACTCAAGCTACAAGTGACAACATGTGGAATAAGCAATTTCCTTCCCCATTCTCTTCATTTAATCTGAAAACCAAAAATTCAGTGTTATCTTCTGGAACCACTTTAGCACAATAGCCTGTCTTAAACATTTGTTTTTCACTGGATTGTTTTTACCCACGTACACTAGTGAGTTATCAATAACTGAAAACTTTGCTACACAAAGACATGAGTCACCATGATGTATCATTTTCACTCTATCCTTGTATAAATTACCTCAATCTGTTGTAATGGTTTACAGAAAAAAATTTCAGACCATTTTTCACTGGTAACTATAGTTCCTTGCCTGGTCAAGTGTTTACACAGTCATGTGACCTTGAAGGAAACAAAGCAAATAAATATTACAGGGGTGGAGTGGAAGGGTTACTTTCAAATTGGTCTATTAAAACAAAACCAGGCCAGCAGGTGAGCAGTCCACATTTCATGTTTTTGAAGTTTTAAGTTTTTCTCACAGTTAAGTAACTTTTTATATCAATAATTACGTTAAAAAAAAGACTAGTTTACTGTATTTATGCATAGTTATGCGGAAGGTGTGACATGCAATCAGGCAAATGGAATGTTCCCAAAAATGACTTTGAAAAATTGCTACTCTCATAAAATTGAAACTGAAAATTTTGACCACTAAAAATATTACAAAAATCATGTTTAAAGTGCAATTTAAAATCCATGTTATTTGTATTTAGCGTAAAATCAATATGATTTTTAAATAAAATACAATATTAATATAATTCATTAGGCAGATATTTTCCAAATAAAATTATAAAACAGAAACGTATAGTTGAAATACCATTGTTGCTAAAAANGTCCAGTTGTCTTCCTCATGTACGGCGGTTACCGCTTGCTCAAGAGCTGACTGGGAGTAAGTCCCAAGTGTGAGCGCCACGTTGCAGTGTTCTTTTCGAGGGAAGTTAGTACCCTCAACCTGACAGTGAGACTTCAGCGTTCGTGTCGCTCCCTTCACTACAGGCTGACAGTTAACTAGCTCCTCAAGAAGACCACAACAATAATCCCCTCAGAGACTATGTGTAGTCACCAACCCTCACCCCGACAGTAAGACTTGAGCAATTGCGTCGCCCCCCTTACTGATGTTGATGGGAAGGTAAACGCGGACAAACCCCTATGGTATTGGCACCAGGAGGCATTGCCGTACCCACTGGGAAGTCCACGCCATATTAGAGTTCCCTTCGACAATCGAATACATTGAACAATATCCAGACGTACCTGGGCCTACAGGTTCTAGACAGACCAATTTGCCTATGTGGGCGTGCTGTTAGGCAGGGACTAGCCCTAATTAAAACCCTGTTACTGGAGCAGCTGCCTAGCTTCTAGGGGGATAACTGACAATTCCATTTCAGACGGTCCAAGTGGAGTCAAAATTCATTTTTTTTACAACTCTGATCACATGCTATTTTACAATAGCTTGTACCACTGTAAAATTTTCTGATCTCTTTTTTTCCCCCCTATTTTAAGTGTTTTGATTTGCCTATGCCTTATTGTTTTAGTTTTAAGCACATTTTTATACTTCTAAAGAACATATTTTGATATTAAGGAAATAATAACTTGGTTGATTATTTTTCGTTTTCAACACTGGGGTATACAAAATTTTATTTCAGGAGAAATAAATACAAGTCCAACTTAAGATAACTGCAGCCTAGTTTGTTCTTTGGCACTCCAATTTTGCAGTAGATGATGTATTTGCACTTTCTAATCAATTTTATGAAGATGTCTCAACTCAAGCTACAAGTGACAACATGTGGAATAAGCAATTTCCTTCCCCATTCTCTTCATTTAATCTGAAAACCAAAAATTCAGTGTTATCTTCTGGAACCACTTTAGCACAATAGCCTGTCTTAAACATTTGTTTTTCACTGGATTGTTTTTACCCACGTACACTAGTGAGTTATCAATAACTGAAAACTTTGCTACACAAAGACATGAGTCACCATGATGTATCATTTTCACTCTATCCTTGTATAAATTACCTCAATCTGTTGTAATGGTTTACAGAAAAAAATTTCAGACCATTTTTCACTGGTAACTATAGTTCCTTGCCTGGTCAAGTGTTTACACAGTCATGTGACCTTGAAGGAAACAAAGCAAATAAATATTACAGGGGTGGAGTGGAAGGGTTACTTTCAAATTGGTCTATTAAAACAAAACCAGGCCAGCAGGTGAGCAGTCCACATTTCATGTTTTTGAAGTTTTAAGTTTTTCTCACAGTTAAGTAACTTTTTATATCAATAATTACGTTAAAAAAAAGACTAGTTTACTGTATTTATGCATAGTTATGCGGAAGGTGTGACATGCAATCAGGCAAATGGAATGTTCCCAAAAATGACTTTGAAAAATTGCTACTCTCATAAAATTGAAACTGAAAATTTTGACCACTAAAAATATTACAAAAATCATGTTTAAAGTGCAATTTAAAATCCATGTTATTTGTATTTAGCGTAAAATCAATATGATTTTTAAATAAAATACAATATTAATATAATTCATTAGGCAGATATTTTCCAAATAAAATTATAAAACAGAAACGTATAGTTGAAATACCATTGTTGCTAAAAAATGTTCAACACATAGCACAAAGTCCATTTGCAGTAACTTCTTGCAGGAAAATCAGATGCTTTGTTATTGACANTGCTACTCTCATAAAATTGAAACTGAAAATTTTGACCACTAAAAATATTACAAAAATCATGTTTAAAGTGCAATTAAAAATCCATGTTATTTGTATTTAGCGTAAAATCAATATGATTTTTAAATAAAATACAATATTAATATAATTCATTAGGCAGATATTTTCCAAATAAAATTATAAAACAGAAACGTATAGTTGAAATACCATTGTTGCTAAAAATGTTCAACACATAGCACAAAGTCCATTTGCAGTAACTTCTTGCAGGAAAATCAGATGCTTTGTTATTGACANAAAAATGTTCAACACATAGCACAAAGTCCATTTGCAGTAACTTCTTGCAGGAAAATCAGATGCTTTGTTATTGACATATTAAAATTTTCAATAGATACACACCTGAATAAACTGATATTTTGGAAGGGGACCTTGGATGTGGTTATTACCAAATGTTCCCTCTCAATTACATTACTTGCAGCAAAGTCATGACTCTCTACAAACTCTAGTCTAACAGGCTTAATCGGACCCAATTTTGGGTCCTATTTAATTATTAAAGACCTAACTATATCCAGCTTCATCACATACTGGTTTTGTTGAAAATGCCATGCTGTGAAGGTTGAACAGAAGGTAGGAAAGCCCAGTATACTGACCCACCATGGATAACATCTGTTACCTTTTCAAGCTTCCGCACCATCACCATCACCATAGCCATCACCATCACAGTAACGTCGCCTCTGCTCTCACCACCATTCTGCTCTTCCTCCTCTCCAAATCACCCCCAACCTCCAGCAGGCAGAGTACAAGTTTCTGATGCACAGCCCTCTCTGGATAGTTCCTGTACAGTATCCTTGTAGTTGTCTGGCCATCTACACTCTCTAGCAATCTTACAGCTGATGTTAGATAGTCTATGTAACTACAAGTCTGCAGCAGCATTTGTGCTTGACAACAGGATAATTATATTATGCATTTACCACTACCTTGGCTCTTACTGTTACCACTTGCTGGCTGACCTGCATGGGGCACCTTGCCATCTTTGCTACAGGGGTTGCCTTTGCCTTTCAGGCATCCTGGGCACAGGCTGGATGTATGTCAGTTTGCAATAAACCTAAACTCTCAAATCACCATCTTAAACTCTTAACAATTCTCCATGCTTAGGCATAGCCAACTCTATCACTGCTGGAGTTGAGAGCACAGCCCGCAACAATCCACTTCAATGGAGACTTTGTTATCAGCAGTAGTGCTGCTTCTCTGGACTCTTTGGAAAGAGGACATAAACAGTTTTCCTTTCCCCTCCTTAAGGGATAAGATCATTTTCTACCTAGGAAACATTCTTCGCCTCAGATAGGCACCTGGCTACAAGTGTTAGTGCAGCTTCTCTTGGGCCTCCAGCAGAGTGAAAGTGGAGTGACATCTTCCCCTGGAAAGTGGTACTGACCCTGGGCATTGGCATTGAAGAGACACTGGCTCTCCAAGAGGCCCGCTCCATCCAACAAGCCACACTCAAGCCCCAGTTTACCTGGTGTAGACAGCACCTGGAACTGCATTGACATCTTATCACATGCCCCACTACAAGTCTGGGACAAATAAGGCNACCTGGTGTAGACAGCACCTGGAACTGCATTGACATCTTATCACATGCCCCACTACAAGTCTGGGACAAATAAGGCGAGGAAAATTGTTGCTGCTCAAGCCAGGAAAGCTGGAGGCCAGGGCCCTAGTGGCCAGAGTACACACAGAGCTCCATNAGGAAAATTGTTGCTGCTCAAGCCAGGAAAGCTGGAGGCCAGGGCCCTAGTGGCCAGAGTACACACAGAGCTCCATGAGGAAGCAGCCCACATGCAGGCTGACACTGCTCCAACACCGAAAGAAAGCTTCTGAATCACCCCAGAGTATATATATTTGGCTGTTTTGCCATTGCTTGGACCATTTCTCCTTTATCACCTATGCCTTTTAAGCAACTGTATATTGCTCCTTGACCAATCAATGCTGCCACCATCTCCCACCAGCTCTCGTTCCCCTCTCATCCACCTACCCAGAAACCTCCCGCACTGTCCGCCACTACTGGAAATGGTGCCATTAGGGTCATTACCCAGCCCACACATAAACATTATCCTCCCTGGCCCAAGCAGTATATAACAGATCTGCCCAGCTCCCAAAGGGAAAAGTTGACGTAGCTACCGGCCAATTGTCACACATCAATGTGTTGTATTGTCCTCAACTATATTTGGTAATATTGTCCCACACCTGCTTTTAATGGATAGTTTATTACAAGCCACATGCAAAAGAAATCCTAGCAACAGTACCTTGATTATCCTTGCAAAGAAGCTGCCATTGAGGTAGTTGTCTGTCTTTAGGAAGACTTCTCGCAATCTGCTCTCACCAATAGGGTTGTACTTGGCATTAAATTTGTCGAAACGATGGAACGTGTTGCGGTCCTAAGAACATAAACAATTTAATTTTAAAACCAGTTTACTGAGGCAAAAGAAACTCTTACTTTCACCTTTGAGAGTAACATGCACGCACAAGGAGGATACAGCAAGGTTACAGGACCTGCAGTATTATTATAAAAAATTTAAATTATGGCAATAAGTCATTAGGCCACTAATTGTAAAGCTGGAGGGCATAACTAAATAAGGTAGGCAATTCTAGCAATAAAAACTTATATGTGGTTATCTGAACAAGTACTGTGTAAGTTACAGTAATGCAGCAAGAACACAAAGCATATGACTTCTTTCGACCGACAGGAAATTTCTCTGAGTTGCCTTCACCTGTAACATCTGTACATGATCTGAGGCTATAGCATTTGGTTAGAGGCAAGGAGTCCCACAAGACCCCAGCTGCAGTAAACTGCCTAAACTGACCAGCTCCCTATAAAAGAATGCATGTATTTAATTAGATGTAATTAGACATAATCATGTAGATGTTATGAACCAGAATGGCAGAACAGTGAGACACCCGGTAACTGTAGTGCACGGGCCTAGTCACGGTCAGGTCAAAAAACTTAACGTGTTACTAGGTGCCAAAGATAGATTGCACAAACGCTTACGGTTATCGTTATTTGTGAACTGTAGGTAACCAGTAGTGCCTGTTCAGTATGAAACACAAGTTTACATGTACATTGGTAACAACAGTTTGCAAGGGATATTATATTATTATATTGTGTTACCAGTGTTAAGTGTTTAAAATGAGTTTTGAGTAAATGCGCTTGAACAATGATCCTGAAAAGGAATTTGTATTTATTTTGGTATGTATTTATAGGAAAAATATATAACTGTTAGATATCTCCAGCCAAATGCTATCTGCAGTATTGTGCCTAAAATAATTTACCTCAAAATTAATAGTAAATAAAGCTAATGTATGTTTTAAAGTCGATTTATAAAAAATGAGCAACTAAACAGCATGTGTTATTATTTTAACTGTTTTTTTTGGAACTGTTATTTCCTCTTAACTGAACAGCTTTAACATGTTACAGAAAAATAAGTTTTGTCCACCCCTAACATAGGAGCATTTTGCATACATGTATGCATGCATGCATGCATATGTGCATGTCTGCATACATAAGCATGTACGTACATGCAAGAGAGTATTAAAGAATACTCCAACTTTGAAGGTATATAATATCATAACCAAACACCCTACAACCTTGATTGACCAATAAAATGAACCGTGGAACCATGAAGTTTGTTTACCATACATTCATAAACGTTCAATGTGACCACCATGAGCGGCCCGAACGACATCTATGCGATAATCAAACTCGTTCCACACTCTTGTCAGCATGTCCGATGTCTGTGTATTCTTTTATACACATTCTGTATAAGTGTGTGTGTGTGTGTGTGTACATGTGTGTGTGTGTGTGTGTGTGTGTACATGTGTGTGTGTGTGTGGGCACGCATATGCACACACAGGCCTACCTATGGTAAATTTAGAATTTTACACCACCTATTTTAAGGCGAAAACCAATTTGCACTGTAGGAAATAAACTGATAACACTATTTCAAAGACACTACATGATTTTACAAATGTATCACTGTACTAACAGTTGGACACATTTATTTACACATTTTTTCTAGGAATGTAACAATTCACCTTTTATTTGATTCTCGATCTCGATCCCGATACCACTCACGATTCTCTATTCCAAAATTCGCTATTCTTTTAGTTACAGACAATTATTTTACAGAACTAAATACTGTATAGGAGGGTGTGAAATTTAATTACTGCATTACTCGTAGGCCTATTACTAACAAATAATATAACATGAACAGTGGGAGCATATTCATATCAAATACCAAAAAGTTCAAAAGAAGCATATAAGATAATATTAAAAATAAATTTTATATATATATATATATATATATATANAATTATATATATATATATATATATATATATATATGTATACATATATATGTTTTGTCCACATAATTTATTCGAAAATATTTCCAAACCTCACTTGACATGATAAATGTTCACAGACACATGAAGTTATTAAAAAGTTTGCAAGAATAGCATTTCTGGTAGTAAAATGTGTGTGCAGTGACACAAATTTACTCAAATTAACTTTCAGTGGAAGTTTTAACGTCCGTGAACACATACGCTTTGAATCACGTAGTGCAACTGCAATCACAGCCAAGTATCATCGGGCAGGTTATGAATGCGACATACCAAATCTTTATGCTAACAAGCTAATTCCTCTATCGATAACGAAATGAAAAGTAGGTAAGTAAATTAATTATATTTTTGCACATAGCAAATTTGCTACGTTTGGAGTTTGTCAACGTCCCGTGACGAGTGAGCACAACACACAATTAAAAACAAACACATTCCGAACAAAAAAACCAAGAAAATTTGCTGGAGTGTTACAAATCGTTTTAACTAAACCCATATTAAAAAACACTATGTTAAATCTCAGTAATATAGTTAAACATTTGGAGTCGAATTAAACATTCATCGTATAGTAGTACAAGCTTATTTTTACGTTAATGTTATGTATATCGAAACTCACATCCCATATCACCCAGCAATCGATACTTACAACTTATAGATGTTGCTTGCATATATGACAAATTCAGTGCGCACAGTTTACAGTAACTTCCTAATAGTGCAAGTTGTAACCAGTTTTAGTTAATTTTTGCAATAAATACGTAGTGTTAACGTTACATAATTATGACGTACAAACATTTTTTTAGCTTATGAAACAATCTTTGAAATCTGTGAATAAACGGAAGAATTGAAACTTTTTCGACAATATTTGATTCATCAAATCATAATCGCATGCGTAAAGAGTCTATACAAAGCTTCTTACGCGAAACCAGACTTGCATTTTAGTTGGAATAACACATACAAACGTTAACATAAATTTTTCCCGAAAATATACGGAAAAAATTATTTCCCGGCCGACAAGAAAATCGTTATGAATTCCCAAAATTATTCCCAAAGTTCGGGATCCCGCACACCCCTAGTTTTTAGAATGTAACGAATCGTGCTAAAAAGAAAACTACCAAATCACGACCGAACTGAAGGTACTAAATACCAATATACTAAATGGTAAATTTGAACACGGCCAGTACAGTTTTATTTTCAGATTATTTCTGCATCTCATATTTTCACACACAAAATAATTTTCCAAAAGTGATTAATTTACTGGCATAAATAAAGTAATTTTAAATGATTTTTTGGAGGTGATAAGTTACGTATTTGTGGTAATTGGTTTTTGTTGCTTCGATTCTTGGACTTCCGATACTTGATTATACGATTCTTCAAGAATCGAGGGTATCTAGGTATCTTGTATTCGAGTGTGAAATCCCTAATTTTTTTACAATACATACTAATCCATATTTGTAAGCTATCACTGAAATTCTGCATAGTAATATAAAATGAAAGGATGGCTCTGTTTCTTTGATTCAGTATTAAGCAATCGTCCTGCCTCCTTTTAGTGTAACAAACCAGATGCTTACCTTTTCCTTGCTGTGAATTGGTCACATTCAAAGATGTTTTAGAAGACAGACTTAATAAATCTGGTGGTATTATTTGAAGCTATAACTTAACATCTGCATGGAGTTTCACCTCACCAGAAGTTTTTGACTGTGTAGCTAACTAACTAGTAAAATCGTAACTATTAAAAATAAGATTACCAAAAACAGGCAAAGCCAGTATCCTCAATGACAAATGAACAACAAACAATGCATATTGAATACAACTCCGTAATACCAAGGTATCACATCACTCACCGCATGCACATCAAGCATGTCGACAGTGAGGTCATAAGAGGTGAGGTGCATAGACTCAAATACTTCCTTCAAGGTCATATTCTTGCCTTTGGTGCTGGTCACAACTTCATCTGCATGATTCTTCAGAGTCTTCTTGATGAATCTCAGTAAGTGCTTCTGGTTCATGCACGATGCAGCATGGATGTGCGTGTCCACCTACACAATACATTCAACATCAGCACTTAATGCAATTTGAAAATTCACTTGCACACGTTATTTGGACATGTAATTTGGTACGATTTTTATTGTGATACAACTTATAATGGTTTAACTTATGTGACCACCAATTCCTGTAACCAAACTCAAATGAGCAATATTTTATTATTAGGTACAAAAGTTTAACAATAAAACTGAAATTTAAAACAGTATTAGTGTTTCAAAAAATAAAATAAAACTGAAAATAAATAAAATTCTGTGCAGGTAACAACTTAGTACATTACACCTCTAACACATTAAACTAATAATTCACACAAAGCTAAAGTTTTACAAATTTTTTGCTTCACTTCCTTCCAACTAACATTACTGACTGGTAACTACTGAAGACTATTACCAATGACAACATGTACCGGTATTCCTCTATATACATTTGCAATGTCTCATTCTCAGTGCTGAGCTGCAAGCTCAAAATTATCTCTATGCACGTTATGAGCACTGGATCACCTTGCTTTTGTATCAAACATTGTTCCTCATACAAAATTTTACAAGGAACTGCACTTCCAATAAATAAAAACTTCTCATTCCATAGTACCAGGACAAGCAATTCTAGTACAATTCACTTTGCACTCATTCAAGATTGGCCACTTACTTCTTTTTATACATTGCTATGCTCAAATTCTCACATAAAAATGTGGGTTTAAAGTTTACTGAACATATAGTTATTGTAGTTATAAAACTTGAAAATGTTCAGTAAAAAAAAACTGTGATTTCCAAAAGATTTCGGCAACCCATCTATATAATAAAAAATGGCAACTCTATTAAGGTACCTCAGATTTTAGGATGATAATTTAAGCTTTCTATCACTCACAAAAGGATGTGTGGACTGTCTGAGTCAAGAAATAGCACAAAAGCAACACTGCAGCATATAACATGTATCCTATATACCAAATGCCAAGCTAACTTCAAATTTTGGGTAAACTGTTAATAAAATTTATGGGATGACATAACACTACATAAAAAATTTAAAAACAAAACAAACACCAATGGAAATATCTTTAACTCTGCAAACTTTTATATTTATAAGAAAATTGTAAAAATAATATCTTAATTTTCTATTTATATAAATTTCCACCAACCTTTCTTATATTGTAGAAATCTCTGTGAGGTACAGCTTTTTGTGATGCCAACTCACGCAGTTCATTCAGCAATACATGCAGCTGGAACTTCGACGACAAGTAAGTGAGCCGACGATAACAGAATGATTTCCTGAAAACAGTTCAAAATGTTTTTTTTTTAAAAGAAAAATCAAAATACAAACAAAGAACATCCTTGCATGACCAACACATGAGATAAAACAGTGATATCAGCTGCCCTATCAGAAGACATGAATATCTGTTTTTTCTTGCCAGCCTGGAGGACGGATAAGATGAGTCACTGTTTGGGTAATACATAATTGAATGTGTGGTGGGAAAACTGACATACCCCGAGATAACCCACCAGCTGTTGGTAACATCCGCCACACTTCTCAAACGCAGAAAATCCCACCTCTAATATGCTGGGGACTGAACTTGGATAACAGTGGCGAGAGGTTTGCATGATAATCGCACAGCCACAAAGGCGCCAGAGTAGAGGCAACAACTCACTTTCAATCTAAAATGGTTATTATGAACAACATTAAAGTAGATTCCATTACTAAAGTTTTTACTTATTTCTACTCAAATGGTAATAAAAATGTAACAATATATGTAATAAATGGTAACAATCTTACACTTGTTAAGAATTTGTTTTAAGAACTTCAACACATAAATAAAAAGTCTTAAACATGAAACTCACAGCGGACCATCTGCAATCATAGCACAAAGCTTATGCATGTCACTGACAAATGTGCTGAGGTCAGTAAAAGGGTAGTTGCATGGTTCATTACACTCAACAGCCACCGAGTCCTTGTAAACCTGGAATACTCCCTCTACTGGCCTGCAGATGTAGCCCTTGTCATCCAGGAACTCACAGTCCCATGGGCTGCCTTTCATTGCAGGGGCATGCACAGGGTGGTCTGTCGAAAACAACCAACACACATGTACTGCAGAGAGAACATCAGAACGTAAGGTACATACCCTCATCCAAAATTTATAATTGCAGTATTAAACTTTGGCTTGTAAATGCAAAGCATATTAGTTTAACACAACTCCCTTTCCTTTAGTTAATTAAAACTCATCTCCATTTCCTCCAGTTAGCTAAAACAATTCTCCTTTTCCTCTAGTTCCTTTGTACATTATTTTCTCTGAGCATCCCCGTGGAAGAGCAAACTACAGGGGTCTAAACTGCGGCTGGGGATCATGCGATAGCAACTAGTATTAAGAGCCATCTTGTATAGTATGTAATGTGCAAGAGATCAACTGTTTTAAGCTCCAACTGCTGTAACTCGCATATACCTTTCTTATTTGAGGGTAGCGGCATGCGAGTGTAGCTGAGCTACATTTTGTAATGCTGCCATACAAAAAAAAAAAGCAGGGAAATGTTTTCTGTGTACACAAGATAATCACAGGTAGTAGAAATAAGAATTTTGAAAAATAGGAAAGTGACTGCTGTAAAGTACTGACATGACATACTTATACTACAATGTAACGAAACAGTTAAATGACTGCACACACACGTACCTTCTATGGTCTTGCGGTCCTCATGCTGCACACCTTCCAGGAGGTGATGCTGGCAACTGGAGTCGAGGGAGCGAAGGAAGCGAGATGTAACTATGGGGAAGTTCTGCTGAGAGATCGCCATGTAACGCTCCCTGATGTAGAGTGCTTGAACCAGCAGTCCGGAGGCTTGCTGCAAGTCCTCTAGAGGCACCTTTAAAAAACGCAGCCTTCAGTCAACAAGTGAGCAACTACTTATTGATGAGATACACAATATTCTACATGCAACAGGCTATTAAACAGATCTGAGATTATAATAAAGTAAATATTATACAACCATACCAAAATACTGCCTTTGTTTCCCAAGAATGAATGTAAACCTGCTGGAAGTAAAATTTCATCTAGTAACAGCAACCCAAACAATAACAGCATAAATGGCACATGAGAAGAATCATACAAAATGGCTTTACTGTTAGCGTAAATAAGAGCACCTACATGCAGTACTGCCTGTCTTACATTACATGGCTTTTGGCACCTCCCTGTAACCAGATATAAACTGACATGGTATGTAAGCATTTCTGCCTCAGAACTGCATGTAAGTAGTGGTAACAAAAACTATCAGTGTGCTAACACATGCATGGATTGACAAAACACAATATTTTCGTTCATGCCATAAAATCAAACAAAATGTTTTCAAGCACAAACAAAATATTTTTAACTGTTAGTGTTAATATTACCAACTTGTACATTTCTAATACAGGTTAACAAAATAGTGGGAAACAGGTAACTGCGTTTTTTTTTAATTAAATGTTTTTAAAGAGAGAAAAATTGTGAAAGCTGTAAAAACTTGCATATTTAGATTTCGCCTGCACAGTTTCCTTACACGAAAATGGAAAAGCACAAAGCGGCAACTGTAGTTTAATCCTTTGGCTTTCATAGCATGTAATAATATTCCAGTGTTACAAATCTAATTTCCGAGAAATTCGACTTCCCTCAAATGTCTGTTGCAGTCTTGGAAGGGTCTGTCATATGCTGCTTCGTAACGGCGAGAATGGGGAACTCCCGAGCATGGCTTGTCGCCAAGGTTGAGAGGGGAGAGAGAGTACATGATGGCGCATAGAGGGGTGGAAGAATGGGAAGAAAGGGCACAGGCCGGTTACCTGATATAAGGGTGGGAGGAAGAAGTGCGTGCGTGTAACCTGTGTTTACGTTTCTGAAATTTTTTGTGTCTTACTCAATGTCAGTTGGTGAAAAAGATGGACAGAATTATCAAGAATGATTACAGATAAGGGAATAAAACTAAACTGCATCTGAATGCAAAAAGAAAAAATAATAAAAGGCAGTGGACTTGAGAAAGTTCATCAACAAAGGTAATATACATTTTTGCTAAAAATGTATTTTAAATTAACGGAATGTACTTTCCATGCAACATATTTGAATAGCTTGTGGTTTATTTAATGGTAAGTTATTAACAAAAATTTAACTTATTGCTGTATATAAATTAAATTATCATGCTCTAGATCATAATGCATTCATATTACTAGTTCTGTGAATTGTTCTAGGAAAGTAGTGAAGCTTATCAACCAGAGTGATGTCTATTCAGATCCTGCAGGAGTGAAGTAACTGTTATTCCAGGGAGCACACTGGACTCTTCTAAAGAAACTCTAAATGAAACGTAAGTACTATGCTATTATTTATTATAATCAAAAATGTAAATTTTGTTGGTGTACAGTAACACTTAGCTAATGAAACTGAGTCAATGGATGTGTGTGTTTTCTGATGATTTTCAGGAGAAATTAAACGTTAAGTAATAGTAATTTGCCACTGTCTGTAATCAAAATTTTAAAAGTCTCTTAAAGAACATGCTCAAGCTTCATTTTTGAAACTTTTTTTTAATGAAAGTTCATTCCACTTATAATTTTAGCTTGGAATCAGCAACGAGTATTATCACATCCAGTGTCAACAGAATTATTTAAAACCTTGTCACAATGCAATCAATGACTGCACAGAATGTAGCTAAATAGAAGTAGATTGATTAGTAATTGCTTGAAAATACTGAGGCAATTATCGTCAACATTATCAATGTCAAATTGCATAGTAGTTAATCATCTACATTTCTTATAGTCAATTTTTCATTAACATTCAACGTCACATTCAAATGTATGGTGCAGTGTCTCAGTATTGAAGATTGAAATTTTAGGTAGTTTGACATCCTACTACGGTAATGTACGCAGAAATGTAACACATATTTTAAGCGAGTCAGTCTCAAAATTGCATAATTTTCATGGCTTAACTGTCACGAAAACTGCAAAATTTACACATTGTTACTTCACGCGCTTTACCCAAATTGCTATCGTGTTTCGACATTCAGTAGTTGCTCTTCTATAGATAATGGGTAGGTATTATATTACCTCATTTTTATTACGTGAGAATTTCACTGTTTAAATCAGTTAATAGTTCCCGACTGATTCAACAGTCATTTCAGTAAATTTAACTAATGAATTAGTGAAAAAATGCCTATTTTCCTTCACCTATTGATTCTGTGACATTTTCCACTGACTTATCAACCATTTTATCCACTGTTTTTCAGCGACAGGTTTTTTGACCAATGGATCAGTTAAAAACAGATTATAAAATGGCAGTTAAACAACGTGTATCAAATGAAATAATGCATTAACTAATAAAACCAATAAAAATACTTTCTATAATGTGAGTTTCGTCTTTCACAATACCATTTTAGGAGGTAACATGAGCATCTCAGTCTTTCATTCCGTTTTTCCGTCTTTCAAATCGTTTTTTTCACATAATCATCATAGTGCTCGGTTTGATGGATTTAACAGCAATTAAATTTGGTGAAGTGAGTGTAATCATATGTAATTTTTGTTTTAACAATCCTAACGTTACAAATTAAACTAAGAACAAAAAGGAAGGGCATACAATTTATTTAAAACTACATCCTTTTGATAAANCCCCCCCCCAACACTTTTAAAATTACGGTAAATTGCGCAATATAAACAGTGACTATCAAAAATATGTTTATTTCTCATAATGATTTGGCTAAATTCAATGAAAACACTATTTAATTGCTGCATGTTGTTGGCCGTTACTTAGTGAATCAGTGAAATTGTTTCACTGAAACCAGTGGTTTTCTACTTATCCTAAGTGAATTCATTTTCACTTATTCGAGTAGTTGAATTTCACTGCGAATCAGTGGGAAACCACTGATTCAAATTTAGAGTGTATACATATTGAAATAATTTACAATCGTAATATTATAGAATGTTCCAATCTTCAGAAAAATCGTGTTATTATGGTTTTATGCATCAAAGTAAAAAAAAATCTTTAACTCTTTGACTGCGATGTTCGACTATTGTCGNTCGTGTTATTATGGTTTTATGCATCAAAGTAAAAAAAAATCTTTAACTCTTTGACTGCGATGTTCGACTATTGTCAAATGCAGAGAATTATCGCTTACTTGCGGCATGCGACTTTAGTCGAATTGGGTGGATTCCTAAGTTGTGATGTGCGTTCGGCATGCAATTGTATTCTAATAAGTGCTGCTATCTATAAAATTGATACCTCAATGTTCTGAAACTATCTTTGACTATAAATGGCACAGTATTTACATACTGTGAGTGTATTATCTTTGGTGTTATTCTCGCCAACAATGGCATCGTGTAGTAGGAAAGGATTGTCGCAAAAAGAATGTTACGATATTTTGTTTGCTGATTCAGATTCAGATTTGGAAGTAAGTGAATCTGAAAACGAAGTTGGTTTTCGCAATACAGAAAATGAAATAACTTATAGTGTGGAGTCAGAAAATGTGAGTGATAGNTAATTGAAGATATTATTGGACATAAAACTGTGGATCGTCTGCCAATTTTGGTATCAGGATGTGGAGTCGATCAGCTTCTAGCGGTGCCAAAATTGGAACGTGGAACAGGCGAAGCATGTGCGTCAGCGGTCTTTGAAACAGTCAATTCATGGAATTTGAGCGACAAAGTAAAATGTTTATGTTTTGACACTACAGCTGTAAACACCGGTTTAAGAAATGGAGCTTGTGTTCTGCTCGAACAAAAAATGGAGAAAGATATGCTTTGGCTTGCTTGTCGACACCATATATTGGAAGTAATGTTAGAATCTATAGTGTGTCTACTGCTCGGACCATCTAGTGGTCCTGATAATCAATTGTTTAAAAGGTTTAAGAATAACTGGGACGAAATTAATCAAAACGATTATAAAACAATAATTTCCGATACCACGTCCTCAAACAGCGTAAAAACTATTGCTGCAGACGTGATTTCATTCGCTCAGAATCAACTTCAATTACATCAACCTCGAGATGACTATAAAGAGTTATTGCATCTCACGATTATTTACTTAGGAGGAGTTCCTGAAAAAGGTATTTCATTTAGGAGGCCTGCTGGTCTTCACCGTGCTAGATGGATGGCAAAAGCTATGTATTGCTTAAAGATTTTTCTATTTAAACATCAGTTTAAACTAACGAAAAGGGAAGAGAAAGCTGTGAAAGATATTTGTATTTTCACAGTCATAATATACATAAAATACTGGTTTCAAGCCCCTGCCGGATGGTCAGCACCAAGAAACGACTTACAATTATTGAAAGACCTTACAGCTTTTCAAAATATAAACCAACCGATGGCCAATGTTGCCATAAAAAAAGTACTGGGTCACTTATGGTACTTGTCAGAGGAACTAGTATCTCTTGCTTTTTTCGACGACGGACTATCAGTTCAGGATAAGAAAAAAATGGTTGATGCACTAAAAATCGAAGGTGTCGAGGGTTGTCCAAAAAGAAAAAGTATTGATGTCAAACACATCACCGAAAAAAGCATCGAAGACTTTGTGACCAGCAACTCCTTACGATTTTTTCAGATACTGGGTATCCCATCACAGTTTTTGAATAAAGATGTTGAAACTTGGGAGGATGATGTCGATTTTATGGCTGCGAAGAAAATCGTCCACTCTATACGGGTAGTAAATGATATTGCTGAGCGTGGTGTTGCTTTAATGGAGGAATTCAATAAACTGATGACAACAGATGAAAACCAAAAGCAATATTTGCTTTTGTTGGTAAAAGAGTATAGGATGAAATACCCTGATACTAAAAAATCAACCCTTGTATCCTAATTATATCTGATTCTAATATAAAGAGGTATCTTAATTTGTAATATAAACAATAATTTTGCTAAATGTTTTATATGAATAAATACAACTAAGTGAATAATACAGTGTTTACTTTTTTTTTATTAAAATTCAAACCCCAGTAGCGACCCCTACATATTATCACAAAATTGTGAAAAAAATACTGAATAAGTTCCTTAGGGTAGAAAATCAAATGAGATGGTGCCCCGTGAAAAATTCGAAAAAAATTTTTTTTT